>SNQJ01S0177337.1:0-19828 GCA_010110895.2 Picea sitchensis
TTGGATACGGAATGTCCTCAACATTCAATTATACAAGGTGACTTCCAATAAGAACAGTTGTTCTTGAAACCGGGGCTGCCAGCATATATCAAGATTCAAGAGTTCTTATTTTACATAAAAAACTTTAAACACTAACACACAAAAGATCTGAACCCATCATCTTGGATCTTCGTACTTCCCTTGCAACTTGTTAGAGTAGTCAATTCTAACAATCATTGCTCTTACACATTGAGTTGACTAAACTCAATATGTTTAAATTCCAAAATATCGTACAATATTCAATGCACATTCATTCATTGAATTCCCAATCTCTCAAACCCACTAAACTATTAACTCACAACACACAGAAATAAATATATATATCAATATAAAAACAAGGGAAAAACCATTTACGGTGGCTTCCACAGGTAGCATTCTTTTTGATAAAACCACTGGGGCACCATGTACCCCAGCGTCCCTCTCGCTTGAGTCACCACGTGGTTTTCTATATCTCTATCGAGAGACTTCGCCATGCCGAAATCGAAGACTTTCGCCTTGAAATTCTCGTCCAGCAGAATGTTCTGTTGTTTGATGTCGAGATGGAGAATACAAAGCCTCGAATCCTCGTGAAGGTAAGCAAGACTCAGAAATCATATTTCTACAGCAGCTCTGCACACATCAATTTCCTCGCGGATTACACCAGTCAACGGGTCGAATACATCAGTTAGCAAGGTATACGATTCACTGTCATCCCTCCATCATCAAGCGAATGAGAATGATATTGTGCCACCATCTCCTGTAGCCACTCCTCGTATCCTTCCTCCCCCTGCAAGTACTGCGCTGTGCCCCTCTTGCTAATTTGCTACGATCCGCCTGATGATACAATGAGTAGTGAACCGCAATTCTACCTCTTCCCGAGTATCGAACTCGTTACCTATCACTGTACAATGAGTAGTGAAACCGCAATTCTATAGTTCGAGAACCGGCTCTCACAGCTCACACAAACAAACATAAATAAACACTTCACTCTCACGTTCACGTTTATGTACAGAGAATCGATTGTCTAGAATCTTACATCTTCCTGGCCTTCCTGTGAGGGAATCAAGCCAGAACAGGCTCTGATACCAAGACAGAATTCAAGAGAGCAGCAGATTACACACAAACAGAGATTGTATTATGCTTGATAGACACACCACAATACATATATATAAAGCTGGATTTAGATCCAACTAACTCCACTCTTGGAGGGATAGGTTGAGAGAATATCTCAACATCCTCCTACAAATCTTCAAACCAATCTCCAACTCAACATAATGCATTAATGAAGCATTATCTCTAACAAAAATGGGATGTAGAAGGATTATCAAAATTGTGAAGGGGTGGAAACTTTTGAAGATTGAGGTTAATTCCAGTCCTCGAAATAGATAAGATAAGATAATTTTACTACACAAAAGTAGGTCAATGAGACTAAAGACTACAACATGTATAAGTACAATGTGGGAGTGCAAAAGCAACTCCCAGATAATGCCGAAAATTTCATAAAAAAGGAAAAAAAACTGTATTACAGTTTCACAATGTATATTTCTGTAACAAAAAGGTAATTTGAATGAAAAATATGTGTTCTAGATTTTCGCCTGGAGTGGAAGATTGTTGACGGTGACTTGCTATGCATATTGAAGAAAAGGAGGTGGAACACTGTAGTCAGTTGCATTTGAAATAAGAAAGAGATGTTTATTAAGAAGAGGATATGGAAGACTAAAATCAGTGGCATTACCACGAAAAAATCTGTAGGAGGATGTCAAGGAAATGAAGATGACGGTGGAGCAATATAAGCAGAGATAAAAAAATGTCATTTAAATGATCGATGAGATGACTCAGAGGATAACTTAATAATCCATGGAGGATATATAATGCCAAAATCAGTGACGCCCTTTTTATATGAGAGCCATGGTTTGAAAAAATTAGGCACCGGGTTATAGATTTGGTGGCGTGACTCTGCTAAAAGGCCCAACACAAATTTAAGAGAAGATATACATATTTCAGTATTATTTATTCTGGACTGAACATCTCCCGATCTTCACCAACGAAATTATAAAAGATTTTTTGTATTATAAATTCCTAACATCTCCTTATCTTCGCAAACCTAATTTAAAACAAGAGTTGTACTACAGGTGCAAGTCTTGGGCAGTAGGAAAAATATTGACAGGTGTTGAAGATTTACCTCTTCTTCTGTTCTGTCTCATGTGAAGACCAACTTAGTGTCACAATATGCTGCAATAAAGCAGAAGTCAAGCGCTGCCCTAATCAGGGAAAAAAATGCCTCTTTGCGGTTCAGATTAGACCCCTATACGCCTGATATTGTTCTTAAATATGCCCTGCTGCAACGATTCAAATAGGAAATACTGAGACACCATTGTGAGAAGCCGAAGGATTTCTTCTTTCTCTGCCTTTGTTCACTTCAGCTCGGTCAACTCTCTAGAGTGGCTCTATCGAAAATCATTTTCCCTTTACAAAATTTTAATTTTGAATATTGAAAATTTTTACCTTTAGTCAATTGAATTTTGAAAAAGTGGTGTGTTCAAATGTGAAATGGGGTGAGATGGGGTGTTTTCATGGTAATATGGAAAGTGAATTCCATATGGAAAGTATGGATATTTTGGTTTCACTTTCTTAGCTTTGGAGTTTATTTTTTTGGTTTTTCCATTTTCTCAAAATAATTTATATATGTTTAAAAAACTAAATTAGTTTAAAATGAATATTAATGGAATATTTTTTTTAATTTGACAAAATTTATAGAGAATGTTAATTTAATAAAAATAAAGATTATGTTGGGAAAAATTTGTAAAGTCAATTTGTTGAGAATTTTTTCTTTATAATTAAATTGATTGTGTTAAGGGTTATATATTTTAAAGTTGTTTTTACAAAATAAAAACCAAAACCAACTTATTTTGGAGAGAGTTTCATTTTAAGGTGTTTTATTTTTAGTATAAGTATGATATATTATTAGCCATAAGCATTAGTTCAAGTAATCATGAGTCAAATGAGATATCTTAGATCTCTCCCCCAAAGTTGGGGATGTCATAGGTTTGTCTATGTTGATCCCCTTGAGGTTATGTGCTTGGAACTTAGGCACCAATATTCCACCATGTTTACCAACATTACACCATGTGGACTTTTAGACGATGCAAAAGTTTGATGGTAAAAAAATAATTTTAAATTTTAAATCAAGAATATTCTAGTGGTAAAAAAATGTGATGCATTTTCTCTTGAATTTCATCGTACTGAAAGTTCACTTGAAATGAGTTGGAGCTTGGGCACATTTTTCGGAAACTAGGGTTTTCCCTAGCTACCACCCTCATCCTTGATAACAATTTTGTTCACGTTGCATTTGTTTGGAGAACTGACGACAATGATCCTGGATTTGGATAGGTTTTTGTACTTGGTGAACCTGCAATATACGAACTATGCCCTCATTTGTTGTGGGTTGTGTGCACAATTTGGAGTTGGTTGAAGCTATTCATTGGCCTCTTCTTCATGGGTGGGCCTTCCTTGTCTGCTGGCCAGAGAAGATTTGCCAAAAGGGTTGATTCCATCCCCATTCTTGACTTGGGGCACTCTGTGGCAAAAAATAACTCTATCATTCTAACAAAGCGAAGTTTAGTCAATAAGTTTTTAGGCCATTAGCCCAATCCTAGGACTGTACTATAATGGATTTCTAATAATTGGATTGAGAAAGACCCTACTATTGTGTTTTATTGTGGAAAAGTTTTTTATGTATTAATTTTTTAAACCAAAGAAGATCGGGACCTAATCTTCAAATTTCGACCCTACTTTATGGGTTCCAGGGGAATGTTTCTTTCCCACTGGAATCTCTACTTTAACCCAGATATGGAGATCTCTATAGTTCCTGTATGGATTATAATTTTGTGCCTCCCCTTTATTTTCTGGGGCAGATACATTTCGAAGCCATTGGAAATAAATTGGGTCGTTATATAACTCATTTTGAACCTAAGGGAAATATTTTCACATGTGCCAAAATATGTGTGGACATGGATTTTGAAAACTGACTGCCATGGGAGATTTAGCTCAACATAGAGGGTTGATGTCATCTTTGGGCCCTTTCTTATGAGAAAGTACCTTTCAAATATAACCTTTACCATGAATATGGGAACGTTTCCAAAATATGCCCTAAATCCAAAGAAACTCAACCATATTCTAAGTTAAATCTAACTCCGCAGAACAATGCCAATCAAGGTTTCAAACAAGTTTCAAGAAAGGATAAGAAACACCATCTTGGGGGGAAATCAACCTGACCATATATCTCAGGCTCTCCCATCTAATCCCTCCAAAACTACATTTGAATCTTTGGGATCTCAAGATGAAGAAAAATAGGGCTCGGTTGAGGAAGAGTCTCAGAAGAACATCCCATAAGTAAATATGAGCCACCAACAAAAGACCAAAAGAAATCATAAAATACAACTAAAGTAAATTAGACCTCGCTTAGAAATTGCACAACTACACATGGGAAGGAATCAGTTCCATGATATGTGGATGGGACTCCAATTTGGGTTTCGACAACTCCCCACTAAAAGGACTCACCTTTAGTGGTGGAGGAGAATGGTGAAGTAAGGGAGGGAGAAGACTCCTCTAAATCTCCCTCATTTGCAAAAATATCAAAGAAGAATCCGCATCCTTCTCCCCATTTAGCAAGAGGAAGGAAATCAAATAAAAAATGTAGAGAGAAAGAAGAAAAATCAAGAATCTCAGGGGGTTCTCAATGAACCTTGGATGACATCATATATAGTGAGGGGAAATTTTTGCATAGCAGTTAATTATGTTTTTATTTTGCATGGATATGTTGAGGCCATACATGTCGTTGCATTGTAATCTAATTCTATACATGTCCTTGGATAGCTATGCATGTCTTTGCATGGCTATTTCCACTCCATGCGTGTCTTTGCATCGTTATATTGAGGCCTTGCATGTCTTTGCATTGTAATCTAATTTTGGTAAAGGAATTATGATTGTAACTAATGAAGCTCATTTAGTAGCTTGAGATACTCCATTGGTAACTAATGAAGCTCATTTAGTAGCTTGATATACTCCATTGTAACAAGCTTCAAGTGGTCATTTAATTGCTTGAGATAATCCATTGTAAGAAGTCTCAAGTGGTCGATGTTGTCTATTTGGCTTGACCAGTTTGGCCAAGGTTAATAGATAAGAGGTGTTGGTTCTCTCGGTTATGGATTTCTAGAATAAGTATTGGCTCTATGTGAATTCTCTCTTGTTGTGTTATTTCTCTCTATGTGTTATATCACAAAATACATGTATAAAATTTTAACATCTTTGTAAAATTAAATTTTGCAAATATAAACTTTGAACATCTTTGTAAATTTAAACCATTGTTCTCTTTATTGGAAAAAAGTTACATAGTATTGCTCTTGTGATGTGAAAATACAATAAAAATGAACCATATGGTTGGTTTACAAATACAATAAAATCAACCATATGGTTGGTTTACAAATACAATAAAATCAACCATATGGTTTGTTTGTTTACAGAAACAACACACTAGAGAGAAAATGCTTTCCATTCACATGGCCTTGATTTATTCAACTTTCATATTTAGTATACATGCACTCAAATTCATTCATATCCACAAGTATAAAGTGATTACTATTTGTAAATGTGTTGAACCTCCATAGAATAGATCTAGCTAGCGAATGACATACATAGTTTGCAAAGAAAATATGAGAAAAGAGAAGGAGGAGAGAAAGAATGGAAGAATTGGCATTAACCGAATGAATGAATGATAATTTACACATGATATAATATTTATAAATCAACTAATGGCACTGGAGGAGAAGCCAATGTGCCATAGTAGTGGTCTAAACTTTGACTTTGACCTAGACATGAAACTTTGACTTTTTACAACTTGACTCCTTACAAAGAAATTTGAATTTCTTTATGGTGGAAGGTGTTACACGTGCCAACACACTAGATCAATACATTACATAATTTTAAATATAAGGAAGATTTTTTGTTTCTAGCTCATAGGAATTTTATGTTCAACCTAATGTTTTCTAGATGCCTTGACTTTTGCTCATGGCTCACAAGGCTTGACTAGGCTTATAGAGGTTGTACGCTCCCCCTGGCTTTTGTCAATACCTCACAAGATTGGTTGATTCTCCAAATCAACCTGGCTAGCCTCAGGGTGGCCCATATGGCCTCTCATTGGAGAATGATTGTCGATGTTGCGAAATTTAACATTGGGAGGCCATACAACACACCTAGGATGGTTTCCTATTGCCTGTAAATTTCCAGATCTGATTTGTGAGTTGTAATTACTATTATTGTTGTTGTAGATTGTCTAAAGAAGAGGATAATAAATCCCTCCTTTGCCAGTTTTCTCGAGAGTTTGAGTTTCCATGGTACATCTTATGTTCTTTTGTTGTTTAACTATTAATTTTCATTGTGTGTGAACTTTACTCAGCTAATGTAATCATTGTATAGATCATAATTTTTATTTATGTAGGAAGATTATATTTTCTAGGAAGAATTTATTCTGCTTGGTTATCATATTGTTCGGTTCAAAAAGTTTTACAATTGAAATGCTAAATCCTGACAGATCCATCAATTGAAGCTTTGGTTGGATCGCAACTCAGGGAATAGAGGCTAGAAGAAGGGGTATTTGGAGCTAAAGAAGTGAAGTATGATAGGGTCGTAAGTTCTCCAATAGTATGGTGGGATTTTTATGGATCAAGGGCCCCAAAACTGTAAAATTTTGCAATTCGTGTCTTGAGACATGGATTAAGTGCATCGGTGTGTGAAAGGAATTGGAATGATTTTGAGCATATTCACTTCAAGAAAAGAAACAGATTGTTATCTGGAAAATTAGAAGATCGTGTTTATGTTCGTAGAAAATTGCAATTGCCCTTAATTAATGTCAGTAAAGACTCATCCAATTCTTCTACCCCATGTTTCAAGACCGTTCGAGATGCATTACGAGATGAATATGATCTTGACATTGAGAGTGATAGACCTAGTCCCAGATCTAGTGGTGCACTTCATGCTTCTAGTGGTTTCACCACCTCGAGTGCTCTTGATGATATAAAACTTTTTGATGTAACAAGTAGACCATGGGAACATCAAGAATAAAACTTGTGTTCATGTTCTATTTTTCTTTTTGGATTTTCATTTGTGTAAATCTTTTAAATCTTATGTTCATGTTTTTAATGCTATGTTTCTTGAACAAGTTTTTAAATTTTAAAGAAGATGATGTGTTTTTGAAATATTTGTTTGATCATGTTAGCATGCTATTTTCATTTCTATCATGTGATTAATTACATGTATTTTCATTTTTATCTTCATTATGTTCATATGTTTTTAAATTTTTAAATTTTGTAGTGTGTCAAATTTAATGTCGAATTTTGTCATAGTAATTTTCATTGTCGAATTTTTGTTTAATTTCAAGGTTGTCGAACTCTTAAGTCTCCACTCTGTTGAGATTTGGGTACCTTGGAAAGTGGTCCCCTTGTGTTTGTGAGTCTCTAAAAACAAAGGGGGTAAAGTATTACCCTCACACTTTACTTATGTTCTAATTTCACATTGATTTTGTTCACTTAAGTCTAAAGTGACATTTAATTCACTTGAGTAAAGTGAATTAGAGAACATAAAGAAGACTATGGAAACTTAAGTCAAAGTGGGTTTCCAAATGAGATTTATGAGATGTGATCTCATCCATTGATTAGACTTGGGTTGAATATAATCTAGGCCCTTGATCTTCTAAGGTTTTGCCTAAGAGAGGCTAAAGGAGGAATGAGGGTAAAGTGAGGCTCATTTTTCACTTGATCACTTTTGGGAGAATTGGGTGAGGAGAAGAGGAGTGAAGAGAATATAAGAGTGAGGGTTTGGAGAACACTTGGATGTATTATTGAGGAGAGGAGGGTGCACAAGGTTTTGAACATGTTTTATTGAGCAAGGAGGGAACACGCTAGCATGGAGGGTGCATCCAAGGTGAGGGGTGCACTTACTTAAGAAAGGGGCACATTCTAGGAGGAATGGTGCACTTGGTTGAGGTAAAGACAAGGCTTGTTGGGTGCCATTGTTTAAGGCAAAGGATTCATTTCTAGGTGATGGGATAACAAAATAGTGAGGGGGGATTTCTTGTGTAGAGTGGGGGCACTAGTTTGATAGGGCACACATTTTGATGTAGAAAGCAAGCCAAGAATATAGTTGTGGGTTGCAAGGGGTGCACCATAGAATTGGGTGCATTCTCCAAGGAAATGGTTCAAGTCTACATCACTAGTATGAAAGTAAAGGGCATAGAAAGAGAAGGAAGTGCACCGAGGAAAAGGGTGTGTTTGTTCTAAGTCTAGCAAACACAAGTTTGAGGAACTCCATTACAAGCTTGAGGATAATCTTGGATTGTATCAGGTTCGTTTTGTATTTACTTGATGTAGAATTTTCTTTTAGATCTCCATGTATATATCTATCTCTCTTACTTGATGATGTTGGAACTCTCTTGAAATGTCATGGAACTTCCAATTCAAACACAAAAAATGCCATGCACCGACCCCCCATAGTGAGCAATGAATGCGGCCAACGTTGAAATTTGTTCAATATGTGCATGTATGCATCAAAATTTGACATGGTTAGACTAGACACATACCTTGACGATATGGGGGGGTTTCAAGAATCAAGGATGTATGATGTCATACATAAACATTTTGAAAACATTTCAACGTTGGCCCCATTCCTAGGTCACTATTGTCCATCATGTACTCTAGCCCTAGTACAATGTCTTTTAATAGTTGTTTCCTTTAAAATTTGACCGATCAGAAAATTGAAATGAAATGAGGATGATATGAGACGATATATAGAGTGGGTTTGTGAGTGATCTTTGAGTATAAGGGAATATATCTCTTCCTTTCCATACACAACACAAGGGAAAATGTTTCCTTTCTCTACTCAACAATCCCTCAACCATCTCCTTCCTTTTTAGTGCCCTCAGTGGTCATTTATAAATTTGGATTATTGAGTAACTAAGGGGAATATAGTGTGGGGGTTATGTGAATAATGGTGAGATTGATCACAAGATAATTTCCATGATGTAGGATAATGCATGAATGACTCACACTTATTGAAAATGTTTAAACTCCCTGTTGATGTGGGGATTCCTTTAATGTTGGAGGATATCAAATATGTGTCATTGAGACTAAGTGGACATATGTTGATGAGAATGATGTCATCATATCATCATCTTCACTCATAGATTCTTCAGAGGATGATGCCATCATCTCATCATTTTTATTACTGTTTTCATTCACCCACCACAAATGTCATCTTGCACTGACCTAGCATAGTGAGCAATGAATGGGAACAACTTTGAAATTTCTTCAAACTGTGCATGTATGCGTCAAAATTCGACATGTTTAGACTAGAAAAATGGCTTGACTGTATGGGATGGTTTCAATACTCAAGTATTTATGATGTCCCCACATAATATTTGATATCGTCCACATTTGCATCAATGTTCATCATGTTGCACCTCTCATTGTCATCATTTGTCATTCCCTTCTATACAATCGTTGTCAGAACTATCTTGAAATTTGTCATGGAAATTCAAATACACCCATCATAAATTTATTCCCCCGACCCCACACAGTGAGCAGTTGTTGAAATGTTTTCAATATGTGCCCGTATGCATCAAAATTTGACATGGTGAAACTAGATAGTTTCCTTGAAGGTATGGGATGGTTTCGATACTTAAGGATGTTTGATGTCCCCGCATAATATTTGATATCATCCATGTTTGCATCAAAATTCAATATAATAGATGTCTCATAGTGAGCATAGTGAATGGGGCCTACCTTTAAGGTGAATGAGCATAGTGAAATTTCTTCCACCGACCTCTCATAGTGAGCAGTGAATGGGGTCAACGTTGAAATTTATTCAAACTGTGCATGTATGTGTTGAAATTCGACATGGTTAGGCTAGACACATGCCTTAATGGTATGGGAGGGTTTCAAGACTCAAGGAATATGTCTGATGTCCCGACCACATAATCTTTGAGATTGTCCATGTTTGCAACAATGTTCATAATGGAGCATCTCATACTTGTCAAATGTCATTATTTCCATCTGTAGAATCTTTGTTGGAACTCTCTTGAAATGTGATGGAACTTCCAATTCAACCACCAAAAATGTCATGAAATGACCTTTCATAGTGAGTAATGAATGGGGATAGAATTGAAATTTCTTCAATATGTTCCTATATGCATCATAATTTGACATGGTTAGACTAGACACATGCCTTGACGGTACGAGAGGGTTTCAAGACTCAAGGATCTTTGATGTCCTGACCACATAATATTTGAGATCGTCCATGTTTGCAACAAAGTTCATAATGGAGTGTCTCATATTTGTCAAATGTTGTTGTTTCCATCCATAGAATCTTTGTTGGAACTCTTCTGAAATGTCATGGAACTTCCAATTCAACCACCACAAATGTCATGCACTGACCCCACATAGTGAGCACTAGTGAATGGGTCCAACGTTGAAATTTATTTAATATATGCCTGTATGCATCGAAATTTGACATGGTTAGACTAGACACATGCCTTGACGGTATAAGAGGGTTTCAAGACTCAAGGATGTATGATGTTATGACCACATAATCTTTGAGATCGTCCATGTTTGCAACAACATTCATAATGGGTGTCTCATTATCAAATGTCATTGTTTCCATCTGTAGAATCTTTGTTCTAACTCTCTTTAAATGTCATGGAACTTCCAATTAAACCACCAGAAATGTCATGCACTCACCCCGCATAGTGAGTAGTGAATGGGGAAAACGTTGAAATTTCTTCAATATGTGCATGTATGCATCGAAATTTGACATGGTTGGACTAGATACATGCCTTGACTATCGCAGGTTTTCAATACTCAAGGATGTATGTTGTCATACATAAACATCTTGAAAACATTTCAACGTTGGCCCCATTCATAGGTCAACATTGCCCATCATGTACTCTATCCCTAGTACATTATCTTTTAGTAGTTATTTCCTTTAAAATTTGACCGATCAGAAAATTAAAATGAAATGAGAAGAGCCCTAGTACAATGCCTTTTAATAGTTGTACTCTAGCTGAGAAGACCCACAAACCATTTTTGAATTGTCATTATTATAGAAAACTTGTCACAACATCCGTAAAATGAAACATATTTATATACTTTATAACATCGCAATTCCGACGATCATTGACCAAATGAAAGTTGACTTGCTCAAAATACTAGATGACCGTTGGAGAGGGAAAACCTAGTTTCCACAAAGTCACAATTGCGACACCTATTTTCACAAACGTGGCAAGAGAGACGACTATGTCACAAATATGGGAAGAGAGACGACTATGTGGAAAATGTGTCAAGAAAGACGATAATGTGGCAAAAGAGATGACAATGTGGCAAGAGAGATGTCAACGTGGCAATAGCGAAGTTATTGGGTAATATGGAAAAAAAAATTAAAATTTCCTCTATTTTTCGACAGTATGGCCAATTTTTCCCATAACACCACAAATATAATGTCGAAATTTTTACAATATGTACTAGTGTGTGGGCTCATTCATGCTCTTGTTGAACCCATTGTTGAACAAATAAGTATCAATGACATTGTACGAAGCTATTGGATCTTGCTTCAAACCGTATAATGGTTTCTTCAATTTGTACACTTTGTGCTCTTTACCTCTGATCTAAAATCCCATGGTTGATCCACATAAATTTATTCCTTTGAAAATCCATTTAGAAAGGATGATTTAACATCCATTTGATAGACTGGCCATTTTTTTTTAGATGCAACTGCCAAAACTACTCTCATAGTATCCAAACATGCTACTGGAGCAAATGTTTCTCCATAGTCAATATCAGGTTGTTTAGCAAACCCCTTTTCTACAAGTCTTTCCTTGTGCTTCTATACTTTTCATTTATCAATGAATTTTGTCTTATACACCCATTTAAATCCAATGTTATTTTTCCCTATGGGAAGATCCACAAGATCGCATGTGTTTGTTCTTTCAATGGCTTTAGTTTCTTCATTCATTGCATCAGCCCATTTTTATTCCTTTATTGCTTCTTCAAAGTATATTGGTTGATAAGATATCAATGAAAGGTGTGTTTGTTGATCCATGTTATCATTATTCTCATAAATTTCTCTCAAGCTTCTTGTTCTTTGGTTCCTTAAGTTTGCTATAGTGGTATTTGAATCATTGTTAGAAGAAGAGGAATGACTATGCTATGTTTGTTCTCCTTGAACCTCTACTTGCAATCTTGGAAGTCTTGGTGGATAATTGTGTTGTCTTGTAGCTTCCACGTGCTTATCCCCCACTATCGAAGGAATATATTCTACAATTATTTCACTTGTTTGGCTATCCCAAGATTTATCTTCTTGAAATTTCACATCTCTGCTTACTATCAACTTGTTGGTAATATGATTATGCAACCTATATTCTTTACATTATTCAATGTATCCCACAAATATACATTTTTCACTTCTATAATCAATATTCCTCCTCCTCTCTTGAGGAACATGTGCATAAGCTACACAACCAAAAACCTTAAAATGAGAAATGCTAGATTTCATACCACTCTAGGTTTCTTGAGGGAATTTATATTTTAGACTTTTGGGTTGGTGACGGATTTAAAATATAGACTGAGCATGCCACTGCTTCACCATAGTATTCATTTGACACTTTCTTGGTCTTTAGCATACTTCTAGCCATATTCATTATTGTATGATCCTTCCTTTCATCTACTCCATTTTGTTGTGGAGTTTATATTGTGGTAAATTGTCCCTTGATTCCATGTTGCCTGCAATATGTTGAAAATTCCTTAGAGTCATAGTCACCTCCTTGATCCTATCTAAGTACTTTGATGTACTTTACACTCTATTTCTCTATGAAGTATTTAAATTATTTGGATTTTTCAAATGTCTCTGATTTGTTCTTGAGAAAGTACGCCTGTGCTTTACTGCTAAAATCATCAATGAATGTTAGAAAATAAAAGTTTTCTCCGATTGATTGAGTTTGAATTGGACCATGAAGGTCTGTATGCACCATTTCAAGGTGTTATGTTGCTTTGTAGGAAGCATTGGGAAAACTATTCCTTTGGTGTTTGGCCAAAACACAACTCTCACAAGAGTGTTTTTGTTCATTTATAATGGGGAAACCTTTGACCATAAACTCATTTTGTAAAATACTAAGACTGCTAAATGGTAAGTGACCATATCTACGATGGTACATACAAGTATCATATTAGCTCAATACATTTTGGGCATATCACTATGAAAAACTTAAATTTCTCAATATCAAAGGGAACATTCTATTTTTGGTCATTTGCATTGTGGATATAATTTTCTTACCAGGTGGTTTATCCAAGATTGTATAGATGGAACCTTCAAAAACAACCTTATAACAATGTTCACTCATATGTCCTACACTCATTAAATTATGTCTAAGAGAAGGTACATAATAAACATCATGAATATCCTTATTTTCATCTTGTTTGGTTAATACAGAAATTATACCCTTTCTTTCCACTTTATTTTGATGATCATCTCCCAATTTAATTTGAGATGTGACAAAGATATCTAAACTAGAAAAAAAATGTTTGGTCCCTGTCACAACCAAATATTGTGATTGTTAGCTTGCTTTTTATATAACTTGACATGAAAAGAACATTGATTCAGATGTTCCTTCTTCAATGTTTGTAAAATTTGCTCTGCCTCTATTCATATTTGCTTTCTTATTTCTACATTCACTTTCGTAGTGACCAAAATTCTTGCAATAATAACACTGGATCCTTGATTTGTCAGTCCATCTTGGATGATTAAAATTTTTGCCTCTCCCCCTTTGGTTCTGAGAGTGTCTTTGTGGCTATTCCAGTTGCTCACTCTGGTTTGAACATTCTGAAGTTGATCTCTCTCTTGTTTGAGAGTGACCTATGCCTCGTATGCCTCTGCCTCTCTTCCCTAGACCTCTGTGTTTTCTTATGGAGGTATAATAATGAAATGCATTCTCCAAATATTCAACATTTCGAATTAAACTACTCTTATGGGTTAATAGATATCCCAAGTGCCTTCCTTTAGGGGATGTCTTGTAATTGTTTTACCCATTTTCCTTATTTTAGGGATAACAAACATTCTTGTTGCAACTACTTTACCCATAATTACTAAACTCAGAATTTCTTTCTTACAACTACTTTACCCATAATTAACTTCTTGTTGCAACCAATTTGACAAGAAAACTTCTTGAAGACTTTCTAGAGGCTTCTAGACTAATTGACTTCTTGTTGACCTTCTAGGAATTTCTAGATTATTATTGAAGGTCCTCCAATATTTACAAAGTCGTATCTCATCAACTGTAAGGAGCCATGTGATCTACTTCCTATCACCGGAAACAACATTATTACGACTATCCATCTATGATAATATTAATTGCAAATACACTGACCTTCATGTATTTATTTCTTGATCAATTGTGGGTTCAATGACTATATCGTCGGGGCTACCATAATTTCCTAGAAAACTTACTTCAAGGGTTGACATAAATAAAAACCAACTCTATATTTCAACAACCATTACTGAGAATGAAGGTTGGAATAACCTCCTTGCCTAATGGGACCCACTTTCATCCTATCATCTAGTCCTTTGGTAACAATTGTCACCACCTTTTACATGTGGACTCTTGAGTTTGTAGGTCACATCATCATGACATCCTCATATGCTTTCATGGATAATACGCTCATATTAGGCATGAATCGATCATTCTTGTCAATGCATGTGCCACTTCATCACTAGCACCTACCTTGAGAAAATTCCTCTTCTCACTTTCATCACCGACAAGGATGAACGTAGCAGTCATGACATAGATCTCTCCTTATCATCTAGACTGGATCGGTAGTTTTCATTATCTCTCCAAATTTTATTGTCATCGTTGAACTTTTATAAGTTTTGTCTCTCGATCATTCCCAATGATATATATCTTTCAATGAAGGGTTGAGATTCACTCATCCCACCAAATCGATGGTAATAATTTCTTCTGATTCATCTCACAGTTTCTTGAGACTCTCAGTTTCCATATATTATAAGGTCTATAAACACTCTATGACCATTTCCAGTCTCTCAACCTCATGAATTCATAAGACCCTTTTAGATAATCCAAACTCTCCATGACATATTGGGGTTTTTGTCATAATTTAAGGTCCTTCCTTTCTTACAAGGAATTTCCTAGGTTATAGGACACCCCATCTCTGGTTGAATGATGTTTGTTTCCATGTCCTACAAACCTTCCTATATCACCAAAAGGTCAAGTTCAGGGACACAATAATACACACTCGTTCATTTTCACAGTTTCCCACATAAATTAAGTGTCATGGTGACATAACCAATTTCTAAGAGATTTCACATAATCATTTGTAAGCATTTACATTTCCCATTGTATTAAGAATTTTCATACACATATCATTCCTATTCATTTTCAACAAGCTAAGTTAAACACTTATATTATAAAGAACTTTTCCAACACCAAATGACTAAGAGAGGATGCTTTTACTTCCAACCTTATGCCTTACTATAGACTGTCTTCCTACATTGTGCCACCCTTGTTCCAAGCCATGATACCACCAAGGAAAGTTCAATCAATTGCGTTTTAATATTATGAATATTTAGGAAGGTCACTCTCCTCCCCTATGAAACATCAGAAGTTTCCCACCTCCCATTGAAATCAAGGACTCTACAGGTTTATCAGGTGGTTTGTCAATTGGTTTTCCTCTGCACACACGATTCCTTTCTCTTCTAAACAGTCCTTCAACGACCTCCCCTTACTAGTGTCATTGTTTCTCCAGTAAGCACCAAATTGTAGACCATTGTTGCTTGAGGTCATGATCTATGTATTCTCTATTCAGGATGACCATAAACAACTTATATAAGATTCCTATTTTCTTCAAGGAAATATCTTCTTCTCCTCTCTCTTAAGTCAATGTTCCTGAATATCTCTGTGTGTTTCATTTCACATCCCATGATTTCTCAGTACTTGCATGCTCTACTTGTTCTCCATATCATTCTATTTTCTGTATGTTCACCCTTGGGTGTGCTCTTATTTTTTATTCTCTGTGTGTGGATTTCTAGTTATTCTATTGTTTTATCTCCTTTTTGTGGTGTTTTTCCACCTTTTCCCTCATTCTTTCATGTCCCCTATGGACTATCGTGGCTTCCTTCAGATACCACCTAGAGTCTGTGGTTCTCATTCTAAAGAGGCATATCAATATCATCATGTTTTCAATTCAATTAATTGTCCCTTTCCCTCTTCAAGGGGCCAACTACCAATAATCACTAAATATTACAATTTCCCCTACGACTTCTTTTATTGGTCACATGGATCTGTGCAAATTTGGTATGCCGAAGGTGTACGATTATTCTTAGAAAACATAAGTAATATTATTAGACAAGATTCATGTTTTACTTAGGAATGTAGTTAAACTTATTCTTCACTCAACCATTCATTAAAACCCTGCTTTGTCAACTTCCTCTAGCGTATCATGACCAATTATTTTCAATTTTGTTGCTTCTTATTCAGTGGTTTTGTGTTTTAATTAAATTAAACATAATCAAATATCCAACCTAAAACAAGGATATAATAATACCTTTTAATTATGTAGATGCATCTATTGTACCTGAAACCTATCATAGATTCCTCTAGACTCTCATCAACTCCTGCATCTTGATGCAAACCTCATCTTTCAGATATGGATTTGCCTCATGGGATGAAGCATATTGTCTAGTTGGGCCTCATGTGGCGAGCCTTATGCAACCCATGGGGATTCCTATCGGGATACTAATAGTATGACTCACGGGGATCAACTAAATCAAGTTTTTTTCACCAAAACCCTCACTCTCCTCTGCAGTCACAATTTTTTTTCATTGCTTCTCCTTTATTGCCTCATATTTGTGCTACCTCATATTTGTTAAGAAAGTTCGTTCCAAAAACCTTTCACAAGATAGATATTCAATGTGTGAAGCATGTGCTAATAGGAGTCTCTTAATCTTTTATTTATACTTCTCAATTGCCTTCCTTTAGGGGTTATCTTGTAACTGTTTTACCCATTTTATTTCTTTTAGGGATAACCCACATTCTTTTTTCAACTAATTTACCCGTAATTACTAAACTCATAATTTATTTGTTACAACTACTTTACCCATAACTAAATTCTTGTTTTAACCACTTTGAATAACAAACTTATTGAATATTTTATAGAGAATTCTAGACTAATCGACTAATTTTTTACCTTCTAGGAGTTTCTAGATTATTCTTGATGGTCCTCCAATCGTTACAAATCAATATCTCCTCAACCGTAAGGATCCACATGTTGTACCACCTATAACTAGAAACAACATGATGCGTACTATCCATCTATGATAGTCTTACCTATAAATACACTAACCTTCATTTCTTTATTTCTTGATCAATTATGGGTTCCATGACTATATCGTCGAGGCTACCAGAATTTTCTACCGAACTTTCTTTAAGGGTTGACATCAATTAAAAAAAACTCAATATTTCAACAACCATTACTAAGAATGAAGGTTTGAAGAACCTCCTCGACTAATGGGACCCACTTTCTTCCCATCGGCCAATCCTCTAGTAATTTTTGTGAGCACCTTTTACACGTGGACTCTCAAGTTGGTAGGTCGTGTCATCATGAAATCCTCATTCTCTTTCATAGATTAAGTGTGATCTTCCATAGATTAATGGCATATAATAAGCTCGTATTAGGAATGAATCGATCATTCTCATCAACTCTTGTGCCACTTCATCATTGGAACTTACCTAGAGAAAATTCATTTTCCCACTTTGGTCTCTGATGAGGATGCATGTGGAAACGACAACATACATCTCTCCTTATCGTCTTGACGAGATTGATGGTTTTCATTCGCTCTTCGACCTTTATTGTTGTTGTTGAACTTTTAAAAGTTCTAGCTCTGAATCATTATCAACGATAGATCTTTGTCGATAAAGGGATGGGAATCACTCATCCAACCAAATCGACTATCATAATTTATTCTGAATCATATCATGGTTTATTGACTATTTATCTCATGTTTCATCTATATATTCTAAGGTCTATAGACACTCTTTGACCATTTCTGGTCTCTCAACCTCATGAATGCATAAGACCCTTGCAGATATTCCAAACCCTCCATGACATATTGGAGTTTTTCTCAGGATTTAGAGTTCTTTCTTTCTTACAAGGAATTTCCTGGGTTATAGGACACCCCATTACTTGTTGAATGATGTTTGTTTTAATGTTATGCAAACTTTCCTCTACCACGACAAGGTCTTTGAGGATACAAAAATACACATTCATTCATTTTCAAAATTTGGAACATAAATTAAGTGTCCTGGTAACATAACGAGTTTCTTAGATATTTCACATAATCATTTGTAAGCATTTAAATTTCTCATTGTATCAGGAATTTTCATACACATATCATTCATATTCAATTTCAACAAGCTAAGTTAAAAAATTATATGATAAGAAAATTTTCCAACACCAAATGACTAACAGAGGACGCCTTTCCTTCCAACCTTGGGCCTTAATGTAGACTTTCTTCCTACATTGTGCCACCCCCGTTCCAAGCCATGACACCACCAAGGAAATTTGACTCCATTAGGTTCCAATATTATGATGATTCAGGAAGGTCACTCTCCTTCACCCCTATGACACATCAGAAGTTGTCGAGCTCCCACCGAGCTCATGGTATCTAGAGGTTTATGAGGTGGTTTCTCAATTGGTTTTCCTCTACACAAGGGAGTCATTTATTTTCTTAAAAGTCCCTTAATGACCTCCCCTTACCAGTGTGAGTTTTTTTCTAGTAAGCACCAACATGTAGCCTATCATTGCTTCAGGTCATGATCTAGATCTTATCTATTTAGGGTGACCATCAACAACTTAGAAAAGTTTCCTATTTTCTTCAAGGAAATATGTTCTTCTCCTCTCTCTTCATTCAATGTTCCTCAATATCTTTTTTTGTTTCATTTCTCATCCCATGAGTTCTCAGTACTCACATGTTCTCCAGATCGTTCTATTTTCTGTGTGTGCACCCTTTCATGTGTTCTTCTTTTTTTGTGTCATTTTCTTTTCATTCTATTGTTTTATCTCCTTTTGGTGGTGTTTCTACACCTTTTTCCTAATCCGTTCAAGTCACCTTGGGACTATCATGGGCAGTGTTTGGTTCTCATTCTAAAGAGGTAGATCAACAGATTCTTTTTGTCAAGTCATTTAATTGGAACTTTCCTTATTCAAGGGGCCAACTACCAACAATCACTAACTATTCCAACTACCCCTACGACTTCTTTTATTGGTCACATGGCTCTGTGTATGTCTGGTACATTGAAGGAGTGTGGTTATGCTTAGAAAACATAAGTAAGCTTGTTAGACAAGCTTAATGTTTTCCTCACTGATGTAGTTGATCTTGTTCTGCACTCAACCATTCAATCAATCCTTGCTTCATCATATTCCTCTCATGTATCATGGCCAATATTGTCAAGGTTGTTCCTTGTTAGTCAATGGTTTGGTGCTTTTATTAAATTAAACATTGTCAAATGTTTCATAGCATAAATTATGTAACCTTAACATAATTACATTCTCATGGGAAACAAGGCATTACAAGCAATATATATAAGAATATTAAAAAAAATGACTTATAAGAAAAATCAACATATATATAAATGCTTTGGTGTATGAGACCCCATGCACAATGATCCTTTGTATTTTAACCTCTGACCTCCAAAGAGGAA
>SNQJ01S0177338.1:0-19828 GCA_010110895.2 Picea sitchensis
ATCATATCCAAGAGAAGACTGATGAACAAACATACCCCTTATGAGCATGAACATGTTGAGGGTTTTGATAGGTTGGAAAATCTAGAAGTCTGTGCTGATATGGAAGCAATCTTGCAACCAACTCAAACACAGAAAGTGGAGGCAACCTTGAAATAGAGTCAAACGCAATGAGCTCCTCAGAAGATGATATTCAAAGTCCCCAAAGTAAGTGTTTACAACAAGAGAAGCAGTTCAGAGTCCATTGGCACCAATGATCAACAAATTTCCCCTAAGAAGATGAATATTACACAGTCCCCACAAATAGTGGATCTAGAGGAGGAGGAACCTAAATAACAAGTGAATATGGATATGGTGGAGAGTGGTACCAACACTGTATAAGTTGAGAAGGGAAGCAAGCTCCAAAGTGAAGGAAACTCAAGAACTTTTAGCAGCAAAAAACACATCTTTGATAAGACATCTGGAGCAACTTATCAATCTAAAGAAGATTTGGAAAAAAAAAAGCTGAGAAAGGAAATATAGCTATGGGTGAGATGAGGGAGTTAGTCCCTGAAGTTCAAAATATTTATCAACACAAGTCTTCTCTGTTCAGAGTAAGAGATATAGAGAAGATGACCTTTAATATAGTAGTTGTAGACGAAGACAAAGTATCTGAGATAAAGATAAAGTATGACAACATCAGTGCTCCATAAAAAGTCAAATTCCATAGGAATACCAGTGATATGGTGTATTCTGATTACTTGGGTCTAAGCTTGAAGAATTCAAAGATGTCATCTTATGCAATAAAATTGGAAGAGCAGTTGAGGCAAGAAAAGGCATCCAGTAGATCTTGGAAGACTCAGGTCAAGAGACTGGAATCTGAAGGCCCCCAAGGGGTGAAATCCCCATTGGATGAGAAGGACAAATTGATTCAAAGCCTAAAGAAGAAACTGAAAATGTCTACCACAAAGCATCCACAAACAACATAATTGTTTTCTCTAGAAAAGGAAAAGGAAGCGTTTCGAGAAGAGGCATTTAACTACAAGGATAGGGTATTACAGTTAGAACAAGAAAAGGTGAATTGGTCACAAGGATAGATAGAACTGTTGAACATAGTTGTAGTTGTACCTCATGTTGTAGAAGCTGGGCTAGGCATTGATGGACTTGTCTAGGCTATGTCACAAGTTAGACTGAAGGTAGGAGAAATCAAGGGGTTAAAGGGAGACATAGAGAATTGAAGCAGGAAATGAAAACAAAGGCTGAAAGAATGGCTCAATTTCAAAAGGACAATCAATCCTTGCAGGAGAAGATAGACAAGTTGAAAATAAGATTAAGAGGCAAAGGACTGTTGCAGGAAGCCAAACACATCATATGGGATTCTATAACTGCTGAAGCTACCAAGTTCAAAGTGTATTTAAACGTCATCAATGACAAAGAAAACATAGCCATCACAACCAGAAGCATGTGCATTGTTTTGAATGAGACCTTAGCAAAGAAACCATCAGAGTGGGCCCAAAATTCCATAAACCTACTCAACTCCATACATACTACAGAAATTCAGACCAATCGGGTCAAATATAGAACTACATTGATCATCTGGGCCAGGAGGGTCATTTCCAAGCATAACCTGCTAAAATCAGTTCAAACTAAGGCCACACAGATGAGAAAAGTGTGCAAGAATTCAAGGATCTGTTTGAATAATTGTTCATTAAAGGCCTCCCACCATTTTGGGATGCCAAAGGAAAATTATACGATCGGGAAGAATACAACTCTCACCTCACTCAGTGAAAAATGGATCACTCCAAATTGGGAACCTAGAGGAAAACTTGAAAGGAGAAACCCTGGTTGAACATTTGACTACAGATTTCGAGATTTTGAATCAGTTCAAAATAGTGAAGATTGGACTACCAGTCATGACATATTCCTCCTGCATTGACCGGGAGATCCTAATCAAAGAAATGATGGATTATGATATCCCTTTTGACTTGCAATGGAAGGAGATAATACGGATGGGTAAAACAAAGTACAGTTTTCCAGGTACGAGTAGATAATGTACAAGTGTCACTGAAGATGGCAGATACGACAAAAGACTAGAACAAAACAAGTGGCAAAGAAAGAAGTTGAAACGTCAGAAGAGTTAGAAGCTAGAGCATCAAACGTTTCCTTGTTAATCATTATGATCAGTCCCAAAACAAAAACTATCCTTTGTAATTATTGTAATCATTTGCTAGAAGCTGAAACATTTCAGTTCAACTATTGTAATTGGATTCAAACCGAAGGAACTCAAATTGTATAAGTATTAGAGGTTCAAAATGTATTAATTTTGGCAGAAGTGCAAGGGCACAATTTTAGTTGTTTGGAACTCAATTGTAATTTTTTGAAGCTGAATTGAATACATATGCAATAGTATTTGAAGTTTCCATGAAAATATTCTAATGGTGGTGATGTGAGTTTTGTCTCCTCTCTTTGTATGTATTTCTTGTATTTTTTATTTATTTTTCACTGTCTTCTGTTTAAATTGGATAGTCAAAGGCCCATAATTCATCTTGTGATGCTCTCAACTGAAGCAATTTAAACTGTGTTAAGTTCTTCCTAACTAATTGAAAATTCATTTATTTAATGCTCTAATGAAGTTATATGTTTTCTTTTTCTTCCTACACTACAAATTTACAAATTATAACTCAAAATTATCGCCTCATTTAGCCTTTATCCTCTGGATATTTTTACAGACAATTCAATGTTTCCATTAAATTTTAGAAGTTTGAATCCATATCCCTAAGCATCCCTCCCCTTCCTTGCCATCAAATTTATTAAACAATACCCAAAATAACAAAACCTAGCCATTGATTGTCAAAGAAACACCAAGTGACATGAGAAATCCCTCTTTGAGTTGAGCAGGCTAGTACCCAACTCTAAAGTTGGTTTGTAGGTTACCTCTATCATTTGCTTTATCAGCCAAACAAATTTCTGGATTTGGCTGTAAATAGCTCCTAATGTCATCCAAAACTCTAGGTAGGCTGGTGTTGAAGATCAAACTGTAAACCCTGGATATGACTTTGTTGATGAAGATGCGCAATGTGATCCTCTTTCATTCAATTGATATGAATTTCAAAGGGGTAAAAGGGAGACACGTGTCACCACTGCAAGGGTGACACATGGCACGATCGTACAGGTGATGTGGCCACACCCCAAGGTTCCACGTGGAATTATTGTACAGTGATTGGGTAATTGAGTTGGCATTCGATGGAAGAATTGTTGAATGGAATGTGGCATTAGAGAGCCAATGAGAGGCTGCCATGTTATGATATCCAATATTGTTTAATATGTATTAAAATTTATGGAGTCGACGAGGGTCGAACTCGCGACCTCCATAAGCCTTAACATAGCCCCCACTACCAACAAGCCATGCAATAGTTCTTAACATATAAGTGGAAAACAATATATATAAATTTATGTAAAGGTTCATTTGGGTGGCTAAAGGGTTGAGGGCCTAAGCCCTGGACCCTTATCCCTTAGTCCATTTCCATACCATGTACCATTCCATTGGGACATGGGGCTATCACCAAAATTCGCATGGGAGTTACACTTATATATGTTGTTTATAACATATAGTTATATGTGTTATAACAATATAACATAATCCCAAAAATCAAGCGAAGGGTTTTAAGCTATGTATTATATATAGCAAATGCACCAACAAAAATCCACGAGATATATGGTGGTCGGTGGGAATGGAACCCCCGACCCACCAACTATAGAAAAGACCTAAACAACCTCCACTAACCAACTATCCATTATTCTTGGTTAGTTAAAACTATGTAACAAAATATAATTAAAGTATTCCCATAAGTTTGAGAGGTGGTTAAGGGGTCTGCGCCCAATTTAATGACGTGCAGACCAAGGAAAAACACACAAAATTAATGCAAAGTATCCTCGTAATTCATTCCCAATGGTACACAAGTTTTGAAGCTACATCGTAAAGCATGGTGAGGGGTACCTTGACTAAATTTCAAGTATTTTATATCAATTTTTCACGATTTGTTTCCAGTATTTCAACGATGCACTTTGTTTCTACATTAGAACAACCTATAAAAAAATTATTATCAAACACAAGCATTTGAGCATTAATATAAAAAGTCTCTATTGGAAGTGGACCCAGAGAGGTAGCCCAACCTGGGTGAACTTTGCTTTTTCCAACTTGTGTATGTGATTATATTATTGTTGTTCATTTTATGTTCAATTATTTACAGGTTATTTATCATTAAAGTGGATTTTGGTTACATAATTTCTTCACATGTAATTTGCAAAATAATCAAGCGATCATTTTATTTCGAAGGTCAAGTATATGTTTATGTGTATTTAAAATTATCAACATCTAAGTATTTTTCTGATCAAGTTGGTATCAAAGCAGGTTTGACAAGTATTTTGCAAGTGAATGCTTACAAGAGCCAAAATCAAACTTGGTAAAGGAAAAATTGCAAGTTATAAGTCTAAAATTGGAAAGATATTTCGACAACATAATATGGCTTCGTAAAAATGAGAAGACGAAGATCATCCCATGAGTCATGAAGAGATAAGAGCCATGCTTCAATCACTAAAAAAAACAATAGATAAGTTAGAATGAAGAATTCAAAATCCTACAAGCCGAGAATCTTTGGTAAAGGGAGAAGGAGGAGGTGAAGGCAGTGGACCTTCAAAGCCCCCTTCTCCTTCCTCATTATAATCATCAATTTCTTCTGAAGCAAGTAAAGATTCTTCTCATCAAAATAAGTCTTGTAAGAAGTCTGAGCATAATCTTCCATTACTAAAATTGTATGTTAAGTTCAAGTTGTCGACCTATGATGGAGAATTGAATGTCGAGACAACTAGATCAACCAGATAGAGGTATATTGTAGGGTTCAAAATATCATGGATGAGGATGAAAAGATACAATTAGATGCTCTTCGACTAAGTGGCATTGCCTTAATATGGTGGGAGAGGAAGATGCAAGTTGATGTTGTTCAAAAATGTAAAATAATCTCTTCTTGGGATAAGTTTACTAAGGCTATAAGAAAACAATTCTATCCACTGGCACATACACAGACAACAATGATCGAGTGGAAGCATCTAAGACAGGGTAAATGCTAGAATATTCAAGCATATACACATGAATTAAAAAAGAAGGAATTATCCCTAGGAATTATGTTGTATACTCATGAAACTATTCTGAAGTATATTGGTGGCATGCATTCATATCTCTGTCACACTATTCTAATGTAAAACTTCTCTGGTATATTTGGGTTACAATGTAGGGAATGGACAGTTAAATATAGATAGCAGCACCTTCCAAGATAGCGAATGGACAGTTAAAGTTAGAATTCATTTTGAAATGGCCCAAGCCAAATATTTCCAATGAAGTCAAGAGCTTCTTAGGATCAGTACAGTACTGGAGAAAATTTATTGCTATTTTCTCGTACATAGCAACACCTCTACATGCATTAACAAGTTTTAAACAAGTATTTCAATGGGGAGGAAAGCATTAGAAAATATTCGAGACATTGAAGGAAAATATAAGAAACACCCCAGTATTAGCTCTGCCATATCTACAACATCCAAAATGATGCAAGAAGATAATCCATGGGCACAGTCTTGATGCAACTAGGTAAACCTATATGTTATCATTCTAAAACTTTCACTCAAGTTGTGATTAACTATCCAACATATGATAAGGAATTGTATGCATTGGTACAAAGTGTAAATAAATGGAAATATTAATTAATGGGAAATTAAACAATAATTCATACAGATCATCAAACATTACAGTATTTGCAGTCACAGACCAAGCTACACAAATCACAACACTTCAGGTGGATGGGGTTTCTACAAAAGTTTGATATGGTATTCAAGTATAAGAAGTGTATTCATAGTAAGGTTGTAGATATGTTATCAAGACCAATAATTAATGCATATACAATACTCAGGTATAATCCTTTAGCAGGTGAAATTTATGCAAAACACTATGATAAGGATGATGATTTTAAAGAAATATATGATTCATTAACTCACAACAATCTATGGTCAAATTATTATATGCATGACAATTTCTTATATCATCTTGGAAAATTGTGTATACGAAGAGAGGAAAGAGTAAATGTAATCAAAGAAGCTCATACATCTCTCATATTTTTTCATTTCGGGGTTGGTAAGACAATTTCACAATTATAGAGGTATTTTTATTGGCCTCGGATAAACGAGACAATTTCCAAGTATATTAAAGGGTGTGTCATGTGTTCCACAAGTAAGCCTAGCAACAAAAATCTAGGGTTATATACACCACTTTTGGTACCTTCACATCTATGGGAAAGTATCTCCATGGACTTCGTAGGGGGTTTTCCAATGTCCATGATATGTCATGATTATCTATATGTCATGGTGGATAGATTCAATAAGTTGTGTATTCTAATGCCATGCAAGAAGCATGTCACAGCTAAACAAACAACACAGATGTTCTTTGCTAATGTATGGGTTCATTTTAGACTTCCAACATATATCATTTCATATCGAGACTCTCACTTTTTTGGAAAAGAAAATTCTCATTTATGGGAGATAATGGACACTAAGTTGAAGAAGAGCACAACTTTTCATCCGTAGATAGATGGATAGACAGAGGGGGTGAACAAAACAATGGTACATTTACTTCAAGGATATTGCAACAAGCATCCTAAATTATGGGATGAACAATTACCTTATATCCAACATGCCTATAATCATGCCATGCATTCGTATACTAAGAAAACTCCTTTTGAAGTATATTTGGGGTACTTTCCTAAATCACCTTTGGAATTTGTTTTTGGAGAAGCAGGTAAAGAAGATGGATGGGATGATACAGATAAAGATAAAAGTTTCATTCTAAGAATTCAACAGGTACATCAAGAATTACAAGATCAATTGGAGAAGATCCAAGCCAAGTATAAGGCAAGGAATGACAAACATTTGGTAGATCATTAGTTGGAAGTTAGTGATCGAGTATGGTTACATATAAGCAAAGTTAGAATGAAAGGTGAAGGTAAAAAGATAAGGCCAATCCAATATGGTATGTTCAATATCTTAGAGAAGATTGGTACTAATGCCTTTCGCTTGGATCTCCCAACCCACATGCAAATGTATTCAATGGTAAATGATGAGAATTCAAAGATTTATGAGCCTCCTATGATTATGGATAAAGATGAAAGTATCCAGGTTCCAACAGTTGATGATTTTGCTCCAGAATATTTGGACAAGCTACAGGAAGATGTCATTCTTGATAGAAGGATCAGAACTTCACAACGAGGTGATGTGGAATATATTCGAGTTAGTATTAAAGGGGAAAACCCAAGTAAATCCAAATGGATGGAGATCGGAAGGGTGAGGTAACTCTACCCTCATTTAGTTACTGAGTAATTGAAACTTTTGGAGGTCAAAAAGTATTCCAATGGGGAGGAATGACCTAGGAGGATCCAAGAATGATCATAGAGGTCCAGAAAGATATGGAACATCCATAGAGGTCCAAAATGGTCTAGAAATGATAAAACCTCAAATTCTTCAAAACATATCGAAAAAATCATCAATGCGTAGAGCTCGGCGATAGCTTTCCAATAGTGCAAATTTAACCTCAAACAGAGTTCGTATGCAAAAGTTATGAGCGGTCAAATTTCATGTCAAAGTCAAAGTCAAAGGCGTAAAAGGGTGACGTGTGTCACTAATGCAAGGGTGACACGTGGAACAACCATACAGGTGATGTGGCCACACCCAAGGTGCCACATGGATTGATTGTATAGTGACTGGGCAGTTGAGTTGGCAACCAATGGATGAATTGTTGAATGGCATGTGACAAGAGAGCCAATGAGAGGCTGCCATGTGGCAGCCTCCCATTGGGAAATATTGGCTGATATGCATTAAAATTTATGGATTCGACGAGGGTCTAAACCATGACCTCCATAACATAATCCTTAACATATTCCCCCACTACCAACATGCCATGCAATAGTTCTTANTAAACAATATATATATATATATATATATATATATATATATGTAAAGGTTCATTTGGGTGGCTAAAGGGATGAGGGGCTAATCCCTCGACCCTTATCCCTTAGTCCATTTCCATACCATGTAACCATTCCATTGGGACATGGGGCTATCACCAAAATCCGTGCGGGATTTACACTTATATATGTTGTTTATAACATATAGTTATATGTGTTATAAGAATATAACATGATCCCGAAAATAACATGGAAGGTTTTAAACTATGTATTATATATAGTAAATGCACCAACAAAAATCAATGGGATATATGGTTGTCGGTAGGAATGGAACCCTCAACCCGCAAACTATAGCAAAGACTTAAACAACCTTCACTAACCAACTATCCATTATTCTTGGTTAGCTATAACTATGTAACAAAATATAATTAAAGGTTGCGCATAAGTTTCAAAGGTGGTTAAGGGGCTCATGCCATACTTAATGGCATATAGAACAAGGTAGAAAACACACAATTAATGCAGAGTGGCCTTGTAATTCATGCCCGAGGGTACACAAGTTTTGAGTTTACACCGTAAAGCATGCCAAGGGGTACCTTGATGGATTTTCAAGTATTTTATATCAATTTTGCACAATTTTTTTCCAGGAATTCAATGATGCACTCTGTTTATGCATTATAGGAACATGTAAAAATGTCATTGTAAAACACAAGCATTTGAGCATTAATATAAATAGTCTCTATTAGAAGTGGACCCGGAGAGGTAGCCCAAATTGGGTGAACTCATCTTTTTCCAACTTGTGTATGTGATTATATTATTGTTGTTAATTTCAAGTTCAATTATTTGCAAGTTATTTATCATGAAAGTGTATTTTGGTTAGATAAGTTCTTCACATGTAATTTGCAAAAAGTCAAGCGATCATTTTATTTCGAAGGTCAAGTAGATGTTTATGTGTATTTAAAATTATCAACATCTAAGGATTTTTCAGATCAACAATAAATCTATCTATGATGACTTTAACAACAATAGACATGCATGTAACAAATGACACAAAACATGAAGGGAATAGGCCAAGTTATGTATTAATACAAAGCCATAGTGAAGAACTTGCAAGCCAATGTTGGCGTTGCAACATATCCTCCAAACATATACCATTCCTTGAAGCAATTCAAGCCACTATAGTCCCTTATGTTGTCGAGGTCGCTTTCCCTTTTCCCGAATTCATAGGTTGGTGCGCAGAGTAGTATTCATAGGAAGAGAAATTTATCGTCAATAAACAGGGGTCTGAGGTCCTGTGTAGGGTAGAGAGTCTATCAATTCGAGGTGACCTCGGCATACTAAATTCTTTCTCTGCAGTGTCTAAACCTTTTGGGGAAGAAAATCTAATTAGGGTCTACAGGGAGTTTCCATTAGAAGTTAAAGATCTATTTTTACAGGCAATTGTCAAACCAGAGCATCTTTCAGAAAGTCTATATTTTCTATTGAATGTGAGTATAATGGTTATTGAGGTCCAATGGGTCTGTTCCCTGTTGACTCAAATTTTAGGTCTAGATAATGACAAACATGTGGTCGGGGTCATGTTTGGTTTCCTATTGGTATTTTTTCAGTCAGAGTCTAGTCTGTCAGTCTGTGTCAGTTTTGGTCAATTCATAGCTGATAATATCCATAAATAGCTAGTGAATTTTCACTCTCTAATACATTTCAGATATTATACATACTTGCTGAATATTTTCCTGGAAACAAATAAGAGATAATTTCCTGAAGCAACATTCATATCAACTGAATGTAAGAGGATCACATTGCTCATATCCATAAACAAAGTCATGTATAGGGTTTACAGTTTGATCTTCAACACCAGCCTACCTAGAGTTATGGATGACATGAGGAGCTATTTACATCCAAATCTAGAAAACAAAGCGGGGGATAGGGTATTGTTCATGTATTCAATAATGGTTTGGGTTTATGGTTTTCATGAATCCCCCTATCTTTTGCCTATTTTTTTGACCCCCAGGTTATTTTCCCTTGTATTCATCAGACAAAGAATCATATCGGAGACAGAGCATTTCCTGAAATTGCACAAAGCCTCCAACCTCAAGTTCCCTTTTATCATTGGACCCTTCATTGCCAAAACTAGATAATGTTTATCTCAAATCCAAGCAAAGCTCAAAGAGTTTGGTTTTGCACAAATACAGGGAAGAAGATATGATCCACATCAGATCATATCCAAGAGAAGACTGATGAAAAAACATGCCCCTTAGGAGCATGAACATGTTGAGGGTTTTAATAAGTTAGCAAATCTAGAAGTCCATGTTGATATGGAAGCAATCTTGCAACCAGCTCAAACACAGCAAGTGGAGGGAACCCTGCAATAGAGTCAAACAGAACAAGCTCCTCGGAAGCTAATATTCAAAGTCCCCAAAGTAAGTGTTTACAAAAAGAGAAGCAATTCAGAGGCCATGGGAACCAATGATCAACAGATTTCCCCTAAGAAGATGAATATTAAACAGTCCCCATAGATAGTGGATCTAGAGGAGGAGGAACCTAAAGAACAAGTAAATATCGATATGGTGGAGAGTGGTACCAGCACTGTAGAAGTTGAAAAGGGAAGAAATATCCAAAGTGAAGGCATCTCAAGAACGTTTAGCAGCAAAAAGCACATCTTTGATAAGATATCTGGAGCAACTTATCAATCTTAAGAAGATTTGGAAAAACAATATGTTGAAAAAGGAAATATGGCTATGGGTGAGATGAGGGAGTTAGTCCCTAAAGTGGAAAATATTTCTCAACAAAAGTCTTCTCTGTTCACAGTAAGAGATATAGAGAAGAGGACCTTTAATATAGCAGTTGCAGATGAAGACAAAGTATCTGAGATCAATATAAAGTATGACAACATCAGTGCTCCAGAAAAGTCTAATTCCACGGGAATACCAGTGATATGTTGTATTCTGGTTACTTGGGTCTAAGCTTGAAGAATTCAAAGTTGTTATCTTATGCAATAAAATTGGAAGGGTAGTTGAGGCAAGAAAAGGCATCTAACAGAGCTTGGCAAACTCATGTCAAGAGACTGGAATCCGAAGGCCCCCAAAGGGTGAAATCCTCATTGGATGAGAAGGAGAAATTGATTCAAAGCCTAAAGAAGAAACTGAAAATGTCTGCCACAGAGCGTCCACAAACAACATAATTGGTTTCTCTAGAACAGGAAAAGGAAGCATTTCGATAAGAGGCATTGAACTACAAGGCTAGGGTATTACAACTATAACAAGAAAATGTGAATTGGTCACAAGGATAGATATAAAAATTGAACAAAGTAGTGATGGACCTGTCTAGGTTATGTCACAAGTTAGCCTATAGGTAGGATAAATCAAGGGGTTAAATGGAGACATAGAGAAAATGAAGCAGGAAATGAAAACAAAGGATGAAAGAATGGCTCAATTTCAAAAGGAGAATCAAGCCTTGTAGGAGAAGATAGACAAGATGAAAATAAGATTAAGAGGCAAAGTATTGTTGCAGGGAGACAAACACATCATCTAGGATTCTATAGTTGTTGAAGCTACCAACTTCAGAGTGTATTTAAACTTCATCAATGATAAAGACAGCATAGCCATCACAATCAGAATCAGGTGCACTGTTGTGAATGATACCTTAGCAAATAAACCATCAGAGTGGGCCCAAAATGCCATAAACCTGCTCAACTCCATCCCTACTAGAGAACTTCAGATTGTTGGGGTCAAAGATAAAACTACATTGATCATCTGGGCCAGGAGGGTTATTTCCAAACATAACCTGCTAAAATCAGTTCAAACTAAGGCCACACAGATGGAGAAATCTGTGCAAGAATTCAAGGATCTTTTTGAAGAATTGTTGATTAAAGGCCTCCCACCATTTTGGGATGGCATAGGAAAATTACATGATCAGAAATAATAAAACTCTTGCCTCACTCAGTGCATAATGGATCATTCCAAATTTGAAAACCTAGAGGAAAAATTGAAAGGAGAAACCCTGGTTGAACATTTGACTACAAATTTTGAGATTTTGAATCTGTTCAAAACAATGTTGATTGGACTACCATTCATGACATATGCCTCCTACATTGACCTGGAGATCCTAATCAAAGAAATGATGGATTATTATATCCCTTCTAAATTGTGATGGAAGGAGATAGTACGGTTGGGTAACACAAAGTGTAGTTTTCCAGGTACCAGTAAATGGTGTACATGTGTCACTGAAGATGGAAGATCAGACAGAATACCAGAACAGAACAAGTGGCAAAGAAAGAAGCGGAAACGTCAGAAGAGTTAGAAGCTAGAGCATCAAACGTTTCCTTGTTAATCATTGTGATCGTTCCCAACACGGAAACTGTCATTTGTAATTNATCAACTATTATAATTGGTTTCAAACTGAAGGAACTCAAATTGTATAAGTATTAGAGATTCCAAATGTATTAATGTTGGCAGAAGTGCAAGGGCAGAATTTTAGTTGTTCGGAACTCAATTGTAATTTTCTGAAGTTGAATTGAATACATATGCAGAAGTCTTTGAAGTTTCCATGAAAAGATTCTAATGGTGGTGATTTGAGTTTTGTCTCCTCTCTTTGTATGTATTTCCTGTATTTCTGATTTCGTTTTCACTATCTTTTGTTTAAATTGGATAGTCAAAGTCCCAGAATTCATCTTTTGATGCTCTCGACCAAAGCAATTTAAACTGTGTTAAGTTCTTCCTAACTAATTCAGAATTCATTTATTTAATGCTCTGATGAAGTTATATGTTTTCTTTTTCTTCCTACACTCTGCAAATTTACAAATTATAACTCAAAATTATTGACTCATTTAGCCTTTATCCTCTGAATATTTTTACATACAAGTCAATGTTTCCATTCAATTTCTGAAGTTTGACTCCATAGCCCTAAGTGTCCCTCCNTGTCAAAGAAACACCAAGTGAAACGAGAGAGCCCTCTCTGATCTGAGCAGGCTAATACCGATCTCTAAACTTGGTTTGTAGTTTACCTCTATCGTTATTTTTGTCAGTCGAACAAATTTATGGATTTGGCTGTAAATAGCTCCTCATGTCATCCAGAACTCTAGGTAGGCTGGTGTTGAAGATCAAACTGTAAACCTTGGACATGACTTTGTTGATGAAGATGAGCAATGTGATCCTCTTACATTCAGTTGATATGAATGCTTCCTCAAGAAATTCTCTCTTATTTGTTTCCAAGAAAATCTTCAGCAAGTATGTATAATATCTGAAATGTCTTAGAGAGAGAAAATTCACTAGTTGTTTATGGATATTATCATCTATGAATTGATCAAAACTAGCACGGACTGATGAACTAGACTCTGATTGAAAAAACACCGACAGGAAACCCAACATGACCTCGACCACATGTTTTTCATTATCTAGACCTAAAATTTGACTCAGGAGGGAAAAATCCCATTGGATATCAATAAACATTATACTCACATTCATTGGAAAAGACAGACTTTCTAAAAGATGCTCTGGTTTGAAAATTGTCTGTAAAAATAGATCTTTAACTTTTGATGGACACTCCCTGTAGACCCTAATTATATTTTCTTCCTCGAAAGGTTCAAACACTACGGAGAAAGACTCTGGTATGTCGAGGGCACCTCAAATTGATAGACTCTATACCCTACACAGGACCTCAGACCCCTGTTTATTGACGATGACTTTCTCTTCCTCTGAATACCGCTCTCTGCATCAACCTATGAATTCGGGAAAAGGGAAAGCGATCTCGATAGCGTAAGGGACTATAGTGGATTGGACTGCTTCAAGGAATGGTATCTTATTTCCTATATTATCAGACATATTACGCTTGGACATATTACTACACTTTGTTTTACCTAGCCATACTATCTCCTTCCATTGCAAGTCATAAGGGATTTCATAATCCATCATTTCTTTGATTAGGATCTCCAGGTCAATGCAAGAGGCATATGTCATGACTGGTAGTCCAATCTTCATTGTTTTGAACTGATTCAACATCTCGAAATATGTAATCAAATGTTCAACCAGGGTTTCTCCTTTCAGGTTTTCCTCTAGGTTTTCAAATTTGGAGTGATCCATTCTGCACTGAGTGAGGCGAGATTTGTATTCTTCCTGATCATAAAATTTTCCTTTGCCATCCCAAAATGGTGGGAGGCATTTAATGAACAAATCTTCAAACAGATCCTTGAATTCTTGCACACTTTTCTCTATCTGTGTGGCCTTAGTTTGCACTGATTTTCGCAGGTTATGTTTGGCAATAACCCCTCCTAGCCTAGATGATCAATGTAGTTCTATATTTGACCCAAATGGTCTGAAGTTCTACAGTAGGGATGGAGTTGAGCAGGTTTATGGCATTTTGGGTCCACTCTGATGGTTTGTTTGCTAAGGTCTCATTCACAACAGTGCACCTGCTTCTAGTTGTGATGGCTATGTTGTCTTTATCATTGATGAAGTTTAAATACACTCTAAAATTGGCAGCTTCAGTAGCTATAGAATCCCAGATGATGTGTTTGGATCCCTGCAACAATCCTTTTCCTCTTAATCTTATTTTTAACTTGTCTATCTTCTCCTGCAAGGCTTGATTCTCCTTTTGAAATTGAGCCATTCTTTCATCCTTTGTTTTCATTTCCTGCTTAAATTTCTCTATGTCTCCCTTTAACCCCTTAATTTTCCTACCTTCAGGCTAACTTGTGACATAACCTGGAAAATTCCATCAGTTATTGGCCTAGCTTCTATAGCAGGAGGTACAACTACAACTTTTTTCAGCAGTTATGTTTGTCCTTGTGACCAATTCACCTTTTCTTGTTCTAGATGTAATACCCTATCCTTGTAGTTCAATTCCTCTTGTCGGAATGCTTCCTTTTCCTGTTCTAGAAAAATCGATTTTTTTGTTTGTGGATACTCTATGGCAGACATTTTTAATTTCTTCTTTAGGCTTTGAATCAATTTTTCCTTCTCATCCAATGAGGATTTCACCCCTTGGGGGCCTTCAGATTCCAGTCTCTTGACCTGAGTTTTCCAATCTCTACTGGATGTCTTTTCTTTCCTCAACTTCCCTTCCAATTTTATTGCATAAAATGATAGCTTTGAACTCTTCAATATTAGACCAAAGTAATCAGAATACAACATATCACTAGTATTCCTATGGAATTTGACTTTGACTGGAGTACTGATGCTGTCATATGTTATCTTGATCTCATATACTTTTTCTTCGTCTGCAACTGCTATATTAAAGGTCCTCTTCTCTATATCTATTACTGTGAACAGAGAAGACTTGTGCTGAGAAATATTTTCCACTTTAGGGACTAACTCCCTCATCTCACCCATAGCCATATTTCCTTTCTCCACATATTGTTTTGCCAAATATTCTTTAGATTGATAAGCTACTCCAGCTATCTTATCAAAGATGTGTTTTTTGCTACTAAAAATTCTTGAGCTTCCTTCACTTTGGAGCTTGCTTCCATTCTCAAATTCTACAATGTTGGTACCACTCTCCACCATATCCATATTCACATGTTCTTTAGGTTCCTACTCCTCTAGATCCACTATCTGTGGGGACTGTGTAATCTTCATCTTCTTAGGTGCAATATGTTGATCATTGGTGCCCATGGTCTCTGAACTACTTCTCTTGTTGTAAACACTTACTTTGGGGACTTTGAATATCAGTTTCTGAGGAGCTTGATGTGTTTGACTATGTTGCAGGTTTTCCTCCACTTGTTGTGTTTGTGTTGGTTGCAAGATTGCTTCCATATAAGCAATGAATTCTAGATTTTCCAACTTATCAAAACCCTCAACATGTGCATGCTCATAAGGGGCATGTTTGTTCATCAGTCTTCTCTTGGATATGATATGATGTGGATCATATCTTCTTCCCTGTAGCTATGCAAAACCAAACTCTTTGATCTTTGCTTGGATCTTAGATAAGCATGATCTAGTTTTGAAAATGAAGGGTCCAATGATAAAAGGGAATTTGAGGTTGGGCGCTTTGTGCAATTTCAAGAAATGTTGTGTCTCCAATATGATTCTTTTCCTAATGAATTCAATGGAAAAGAATCTGGGGGTCATAGAAATAGGCATAAGATATGGGGATTCATGAAAACCATAAACCCAGACCACTGTTGAATGCATGAACAATAACCAGTCCCCCACTCTGTTTTCTGGATTTGGCTGTAAATAGCTCCTCATGTCATCCAAAACTCTAGGTAGGTTGGTGTTGAATATCAAACTGTAAACCTTGGACATGACTTTGTTGATGAATATGAGCAATGTGATCCTCTTACATTCAGTTGATATGAATGTTTCTTTAGGAAATTATCTCTTATTTGTTTCCAGGAAAATCTTCAGCGAGTATGTATAATATCTAAAATGTCTTAGAGAGTGAAAATTCACTAGCTGCTTATGGATATTATCAACTATGAATTGATCAAAAATGACATGGACTGATAGACTAGACTCTGACTGGAAAAATGCCAACAGGAAACCAAACATGACCTCGACCACATGTTTTTCATTATCTTGACCTAAAATTTGACTCAACAGGGAACAGACCCATTGGACCTCAATAACCATTATACTCGCATTCATTGGCAAAGACAAACTTTTTGAAAGATGCTCTAGTTTGAAAATTGTCTGTAAAAATAGATATTTAACTTCTGATGGACACTCCCTATAGACCCTAATTAGATTTTCTTCCTCGAAAGGTTCAGACACTGCGGAGAAATACTCTGGTATGCTGAGGGCACCTCAAATTGATAGATTCTCTACCCTACACAAGACCTTGGACCCTTGTTTATTGACTACGACTTTCTCTTCCTATGAATATTTCTCTGTGCACCAACCTATGAATTTAGGAAAAGAGAAAGTGACCTCGACAGCGTAAGGGACTATAGTGGCTTGGATTGCTTCAAGGAATGGTATTTGATTTCCTATATTATCATATAGATTCAACACTCCCCCAACACTAAGCACAGGGCATTTACACCCATCCATATACATGGAAAGGGGAGAAATGAAAAGAGTTCAATGATTTATATACATGGGCATGGGAGTGTTGAACTTCAAAAATGATCAAAATATCAAGGTAAAAGGTATCATTTCGACCTTCTCATGATGAGTTTTTCTCCTCCACAATGACTAGGAATTGTGACAAATGTTCTTCCATGGTGTCAAAGTTGCAACACTTAATAAAGTGCATGTGACACTTAGTAAGGTGCATACAACACTTGATAAAGTGCATGTGACACTTAGTAAGTTTCATACGATACTTAAGTGTGACATTTGGTGGTGTGACATTTAAGTGTGCAACACCAAGATAGAAGACACTCATTCTCCTGGGTTGGATTTAATTACTTTGTACATCTCTCGAGTGAAATATTGCTTCTTCCTTGCATTCAAATTATGGTATATACCTCACAACAACCATACCAAACCTTCCCTCTAAAACCTTTGATGTCTCTCATGAGGTGGCATACCATCATGTCCTCCATGCATAATATTTATGGGCCACCTCTCGTCCTTTCCCACCTCATGTCTTGAAATATTAACCTGGGTTGTCATCATTCCTTCCTCTTTCCTATCCATCCATAAGGAAAGGTATATTTGGAAGCACCTATCTATTTTTTTCACACCCCTTTAGGCAGTGGGTCCCTTGGCCACCAAAGCCGATGTCGATCATGCATTGTGACAACTGTATTCTCCATGCAGTCTACCACTGAATTCACTTTCTTTTGCACCATCTCAGGGATGATGGTTTCCAATGCCTTCATCGTAAACCCGAACTCTATTATCCCATGGATCAGATGTAGGTGTTGTGAAACCTTGCTCGGTTCATCCTCATTCATAATTTTCCTCAACGCCATGATAAGCACATGTGAACCCCCTTCTACCTCTATGGCCTGGAATCCATGTTTCTGAGTGATTTATATGCCACAAAGGAGTCCTTCTAGTTTTGTCGAATCATTGGTAGAATATACCAGGTTTGACGCGTAAACCAGAATCACCTCTCCCCTATGGTTCCCGAATAAACCTCCCACACCTTCTTTCCCTGGGTTACCTTTCAACGCACTACCAAAATTTAATTTTATGAATGCCTCTTGTGTGGTAACCTAGTGGTCTCTGATGTATACCTTTGCCAAAAAATTCCTTGACTGAATTGGCTTAGCGTAGGAACCAAAATTCCATTTTTTGAATATGTGGACCTTGGGCCCTTTTGGCTAAAGATTTTGGGGAAATCAGGGAGCTGCAACAATGGAATCCTTCACATTGGAACTAATGGTTTCCTTTAATTGGGCCCTGGTAAGATATTTTCCTTTGAAAAATATTTTACTCCACTCTTTCCATACATTCCACATGAGGAATCCCGGAAATGTTTCCCATGCTCTATTTAGAATTTGGTTTTCAAAGGGGATGTTAGTCCAAAATTATATGGTTTCTTGGATATTCTGGTTTCTTAAATCTATCTTCTTGAATAACATTGCACCTTGGTACCATAGTTGGGTCATTAAATTATAGGAACCCAACATGTGATCCATGATTTCCTCGGATTCTAAATAAAGGAAACACCTGGAAAGTCTCACAAATCCTATATAAAGGAGGCGTTCCCAGGTTAGGATTTTTTTGCTTGCCACCAACCATAGAAAGGTTGATATTTTTTGTCAGAAGGAAACATTCCAAATATTACCCCATAGAGGGAGACTTTAGTTCTCCCCTATTCCCATCATTGTTATATAAGCCTCTTTCATATTGAAGTTACCATCCCCATTTCTCCCCCATATTATGATGTCTTCTCCTTCCCGAATCTCCAACTGTCATTCTAGCAGAGCCTTTGTAACCAAGTTTCTTGTATTCTCCATCCATTGAACTAACCAATCCTCTAAGGGTTTTCATATTCGTACAAAGGGGTATGTATTGTCTTGATTTCCTAGCCAGTAATGGTGCACCTAAAACCACCTATCACGTTCCATAGTATGAAGGAGAATCTGTAATTGCTCCACATTTCCCAAGACAGGGAATTGGTCCCAAGTATCCCCCCAAAATAGGGCTAAGAGACCGTTATGCATTTCCCAAAAGCATTTTTATTTCACCAGAGTATGGTTTCACGAGGCATTGTTACGGATCATGGAGATGGTCCTATCTCCCTATGATCTGATCAGGTCGTTCGAAAAATACTAAGGAGCGTACTTAACTTTCCATAATTTTTCCCATAGGGCATTGGGGGATTTCACCCATCTCCACCAGAGTTTTGCAATGATGGATTTTTTTATTGCTTGGGGTTCCTTGAGGCCAATTCCTCTTTTTTTCTTGGGTATACAGAGAGTATCCCTGACCACTAGTTCCCATTTCTTTTCCTTCGTCACCCTACCCACAAAAAACTTACGTTTCAAAATCCTGATCTTCTTAGGAAATTTCATGGTTGCAGTTAGGATCAGAAAGAGGTATAGGGGGAGGTTTGATAGTATAGACTTGACCAAGAGGACTCGAACTGGAAGAGAAATAAAGCAATGGATATATCTATTAAGTTTGGCTTCCAATTTGGCGATGATTCCCTCCCAAGAAGTATTAAGGAGGGCCTTGGAGAGGAGGGGACTCCCAAGTATTTGGTCGAGAGGGAGGAAGGTTGAAATCCTAACAGGGTCTGCAGGTGTCTTTGGATCGGGAGGGGAGGGTTGAATAAGAATACCTAGGATTTTTCCTGATTGATAATGGTGGTCGAGGCCAGGTGAAAGAGGTCTAGAGTCCTTCTGAACTCTTGCACTTATTTCACTATGGTTAAACACATCAACAATGTATCATCCAAAAACTAGAGATGGGACAAGGCCTCTTCTTCCGAATGTAGTATGATCCCTTTAATGAATC
>SNQJ01S0177339.1:0-18249 GCA_010110895.2 Picea sitchensis
CTCTTGTGTGCATGTGAAAATCGGGGTTTCAGATTCAGGTAGAAGGTTAAAAGTTAAGTCTTGAGGGTCATGATCTGCGTATAAGCTTAGAGCCCTAGCTTATTAGTCCGTAGGGTAAAATACCCAACAACAGTAATGGGTATGGGATGTCAGCCCATGTGTTTACCCATGTTTAGGCCCCTTTTGTAATGTATAAATAGATAGCTAGGTGATGTAAGAAGTACTATACCTAGTAGGCTGATGACTTAGTGATAATGTTAGCTACGTGCAAGAAGATGTGTTAAGACTTGTAGAGCTAAGTGCAAGTGACTTGTAAGTGCTTTGTGCATAGACTGTGTAAAGGCTTGGTGCTTGGACCTAACTCGGGGAAGGAGGATCTAGCGAGGTCCGCGCAGATCTCCTTTCTTATGCAGAGTTGGCTTTGTGGCTCTGTACATGAATAATACTGGAAGAAGCTAATAAAAAAGGATAAGAGTTGGTGGACGTAGCCCCACGCTGGGGGTGAACCACGTATATCATGTGTTGTCGTTGCTTTGTGCAATGTGGTTGATATGTTATTGATGTGATTTATGTGTAGTGATGGAACCTTTATGTTAGATGCATCTGATATAGTATCTTAGTGCTTAATAATATGAATGAAGGTTACATCTATTTTGATTCTATGTGCTGATTGGTTAGATGTGATTAGATCTTGATGAATATTGCGTTGTTCTGTAATTAGGGTTTTTACCTGTGATGTGAATAAGGGTCAAGGACTAATGCATGTTAATTTCTAAGTTCTCTGTTAAGTATTGTGATCACAGATCTGTGTCACAGCTAGGTTGTAGACACTTGAGTCCTACAACCCCCCTGCCTCTACCTTGGGTGAGACTTCATCTGCTTCGCAGGTGTTGCCGAAAGGGCCTGTAGTTATGGTTTTGTTGGTGCGCTATTGAAGCATTAAACCCTGGGTCTGTCCCTGTGCCAACAATGCCCTTGAGTTATGGAGCGCTAGTCTCTTTCTTGGAGGTTTTCTACCTTCTTATGTTCATATTTTTGCAGTCTGTTTTGTAGAAATCTTTACCTAGACTCTGTATGTTGGTTTGTGAAGTTGTTTAGGTTGAGATTTGGTACTTATCACTTCCTATTGTCTAGATTGGAGCTTGAAACTTTCTTAGAATTGTGAAATTTCCCTTTCTCGTTGCTTGGTTTGTCGGGACAGTTTGAGTGATTCCTCTTTCTCCTTGTCTTTTCTTGGATTCTTTTCTGCATTTTCTTGTACTCCTTGGATGCTTGTTGGTTTTCGAATCCTTGATTGAGTTCTTGTTGGAACAGGTTATCTCCTACTTGTTTTTCTTCAGTTCTCATTTCTTTTAGTGTATCTTTGAAAACAAAAAAAAATAATTTCTTGCTTTGCATTAGATTGGGGGCATCCTTGCATTTGAAGTAGTGAAATTGCATGGTTTTTGGCATTTTTTATAGTCGCTTTTGCTCATTTCTTGAAGATATTGATATTGAAGAGTTTAATAAAATTTTGGGACATTGCGCATCTGGGATTGATAAACGTTTTCACCTTCTCATAATATAGCTTTCATTGAAGTGAAATATTTGCATTTTCATTTCTTTGCATTGTTTAGAGTCGGTCAAAACATCATTTAGTCCACACCATTTTCCTCTTGAGTAACAATAGCCTTAAAATAAAGAGCTTATAAAAATTGATTAGACATTTTTATATTTTTTGGTAGCAAACCTACATTAGATTAGTTGTAGGGATTTGGAATAGGTGTGAAACATAACTTTCCAAAGCTGTAAACAAACATAGAATCTTGAGTTAGGGAGAAGTGAAATCCATTTACTACGTTTTGTCCTGGGAATCCCTTCTCACACAAGGGTCAATCATGAGGTCGCATTGAGACTAGAAAAGTGACTAACCCTGCTTTGTTGTTCTCAGTGTAGTAGTTATGCATATTATTGGGGGTCACTTGAGAAAAAAAACCTGTGTGGGTCTTCTCAAGTCGATTTTGGGCTCAATTACCCTGCCCTTGCGTGTGTATCAGACTATCGACTATTTCCACAGGCATCATTATGGTAGTTGGTAACCTTAGTGGCATTTATTTTTAGGGTAATACATGAGGTGAAGGTGAAGGGGAAGTCTTCGTTGTACCTGGAATTGATGATGGCCAAACTCACTCAAGATCCATGGAGGGTAAATCCACATTTATTTTGTGGAAGCTTTCACCAAGGCGTAAGTCTGTTAAGCATGTCATCAACATAAATTTTCCACCTGCTCTATCTCATCTCCTTCTTACATTGTTCTTGCGACATTGGATTTCATCACCAACTAGTGCATTCATTGTGAGAAGGCTTTGTTTGCCTGCTTGCTTACTAGATTTTTAGTGTGTGTTGTTTTTTTCCCTAACAGGCCTTAAGTTGGATCTTTATTTATGGCATCAGTTCCCAGAATGACCAATGAAGCAACCCGTGGTCCAGGGGAACCTTTTGTTGGTCCTCCTTACATCCCTACTTTGAGCCTTCTAGGTCTCACAATTGGGTTACCAGTATGGTTGTTTTCCACTCCGGTAATCCCAAATGTAGCAAGTGCTTCGGTTGTATGCACTTCCCCCCAAGAACATCAACCTCATGTTGATCATTCACATTCTTCACCAGTAAGATCTTCTTCTCCTTATTCACTTGCAAGGTATTCTTCCGTTTCATCTTCTTCACTGAGTGAAATCTCTGAAGCTAGTAACCCGGTGGCTAAGAAGAAGAAGAAAAGGAAGATTAAGAAGAAGAAAAATAAGCAAGGGTCCAAACTTTCAACCACTGCCAGAGATGTTGGAAAAAAACCACTTATTGATAATCATGCTGGGAATGTTGATGATGCCAAGATCACCCAAACAACCCATAAGCCCAAGTACCCTTGCAGGCTTTGTAATGGTAGCCATCTTATTAAGGATTACTCTAGTCTATCCAAGGTTATAGAGGCATGGTATACATGCCCTCATCATCCCATATCGTCATCCTATGAATAACATGTTGCTAACCTCCCGTCAACTAGTCAGGATACCGTTGGGAAGAAGAAAAGTAGAGTCAAGTTCCCATGTAGGTTATGTGAAGGGAGTCATCAAACTCACCTTTGCCCTCATATGGAAGAAGCCTCAAAATTACTGGAAGACATGATTGTTTCCCAACCTCATCTTCCAGCTACTTTCCGCAGCCTTAATCTCAACCCACCTATAGTTGATGGAATGATCAATCCTGTCCCTTCGTCGGTAAGTCCAGTTGATTAGGTAGTCAATATGGTCACGTCCTTAGTTGAACCAATTGACAAAGTGGTAGATATGATCCCATCCTTGGTCAATCCCACTCCCCCGTCAAAGAGTGAAACCCAAGCCGTCGATCTGTTTCCATCTGTCGACCCCATTCTCCCCTTGGAGAATGCAACCCAAGTGGTTGATCTGATCTCGTCATCGGTCGATCATACTCTCTCACTAGAGAGTAAACCCGATACTGCCCACATTTTTCTCGTTGATACAACACCTACCGTGCTGGGTGGCATTCCTCCTTCTACCGTGGAACCCCCTCCAAGTAACAAGGCCATCCTTTTTGATTGGGGTGATGTAACTGGACCTCGTCTTCCCTCTCACATTCCTTTCAATATTACAGATTAGGTTTGTAGTCGAGATGTTCCTCATATGCTGATAGATGAAGGTTTGTTCGTTAGTATTTTGTCCTCTATTGCTTGGAAAGCTTTGGGTTATCCTTAGCTTGTGTCGCTTACACATAATCTATTAGCTTTTAACAAAAGAACTAGTCAACCTTTAGGGACCCTTCCTCAGTTTCCTGTAACTTTGGGATGGAAAACTGTCTTTATTGATGTTATGGTAGTCCAAGACCCCTTGGATTTTAATTGTGTCCACTCTTTTTCGTGTGATATCTTTCCCTCACTATGGAATAATTATGGCTCTTGATCAACTTTCATTTGTTGGCCTTGACTTGACCACCAACTCAATGACCTCCCTAAATGGTTCTTATATGCAGACAGTATCGCCCCCACCATAGGTCAATTATGTGGCGTTATCTCCCATGCCTTCAATTGTCGATGAAGATGACCCTCTCACTGTAAGCTCAGTCTCTTATGACTTAGATGCGATAGTTGACATGGTGATCTCTTCGATAGGGCTTGTAGAGCCTAATCTCCTTACCTCTGTCGTGGCCCTCGACATGTGTTGCTTCCATAGAATTGTTCTTCCATCCAGTGAAGATATCTTGGAAGACATGATCGAGTTTTGTCCCTTGACATGGTGTCCTTCCAGAGCATTGACCTCTTGGAAGCCATGCCCATGAAGAGAGCTTTGAGCATGGTTTTCTGATTTCAAGCTCGTTAAAAAATGAAACCAACTATGAGCATAGTTTTACTTCTCTGTGGCAAGATCGTTAAAAAATGAAACAAAATATTCAAGCATAGTTTTCCTCTCTTTGAAAATCTCATTAAAAAATGAAACATAAATCTGGGGATTGAACCCAAAGCCATGAGGATAGTTTTTTCTTCTCTGTGGAAAGCTCGTTAAAAAATGAAATAGAGGTTCTAAGCATAGTTATTTTCTTGTGACAAGCTCGTTAAAAAATGAAACAGTCACCTCTCCCATTGAGTTGAGTCTTTTCACTAGATATCGTATATATCAAGTTAAGTATTTAGCTAGATATTGTAGATGTCAAGTCGAGTCTTTTGCTAGGTCTCATATTTGAACCTTCCTTTCATCCACCCTTATCCTTTTTCTCCATCTAGTACAAAAATTGGTGACAACCTCAAAGTTGGTGAATGAAATGAAGCTTGGGGGGGGGGGGCATATCTCCAGCCTTTCATTATCATTCTATAGTTAAGCTGCTAGATTTTCAAGCTAGGGGCAGAGTACCAACCATCCATGGGTATCCCAACCTTTGGAAATTACGTTGGGAATTTACAAGAATACATTTAATTTTGTTTCAAGCTTGTGTAAAAATGAAACCAATACCGAGCTTAGTCTTTTCTCTTTCTCATGATCGTAAATACATGAGAATGTAACCGAGTATACTTTTATCACTTTTTTGAACATGTAAAGGTTATACGAAAAAGGAACCCCATGGAGTCTCCTTTAAGCTATTTTCAGACTCTCTAAACATGAAAACATTTTCAAGTGATCTTGCTTCCTTTCACACTCGTTAAAATGTTTGAAAGGGAATCTTTCGAGTGGCATTTTATCTCTTTTTCAGCCTCGTGACACTAAAATTACGAAAAAGGAAAACCGTAGAGTCGCCTTTAAGTTATTTTCGGACTCTCTAAACATGGAAAACTTTCGAGTTTTCCTTCTCTGGACTCACTAAACTACACATTGAAGGGCCCATATGGGGACGAACCCTTACTTCTTCTAGTTCGTTAAAAAAAGGAAGAGGAACTTACCGAAGGTGATTTATATCGAGCATGTGTTACCCTCCTCAAGCTCATTAAATAAAAAAGAGGTACTCATCTATCTAGGTGGGGGAAAAATTGAAGGAAGTGGGTCTAGTTTTTTGAGAATCCTTTATAGCAAATTTTGTCTCCCTTGAACATGGCACCTGTTTGCATCTCATATTACAGTTGGGTAATCTACTTGTCTCTGAGACATACCAATTCCATGTGTCACCATACTTTTTTTTTCAAGTCGAAGAGTGCTCTTATTTTCGTCACATTACATTTTTGGTACTCGTCGATTCAGTGCTACCAAGTCAGTTGTCGTGCCTCATCATGTTCAAGGGAAGTTTCACTTCAAACCATCCATCTGTAGTATTGTCAGTTTCCATCTGTTGTGTCTGTTAATACTCATTCGATTCACCATCTTACATCACTTTCTTATTTCAGTTTTGTGTCATTGATGGGGGATACATTAAGGCCCTCCTTCGATGAGTTTTTTCCTGTCAACTTCAACACATCATCCAGGAATTAGACTTAGAAACTAGTTAGTACCTTGGGACCTGCATGCCTCAATGGCAGACCTCCTCACTTCCGACAGTAGGTTTACATCATTGACCTTTGATTGGATGATTCCACGAATGTTTGACTTCAGCTCATTTATTCACATTCGCTGGAATGTACTAGGGTACCTTGGGAGTCATTGACATCACTGGTGATTTCCCTCGCACTTGTTAATGATTTACCTCAATGGTCGGTAATCAAATGGTTGCTACCATGTTCAACATCAAAACATCTATTCACATGGATAGATTTGTACCACATTGGGATTGGGATGAAGACCCTGGGTTGAGCGTTCACTCTGATATCTACCTTTCCCAGGTTACGAAAGGAGATCGTTTGAGCATGATGATATATATACTGTCACATAGATCCACGTTGTATTGGTCAGTGGCTATGTTTTATCATCTCATAGCTGCACTGTGTATTTCTCATGGCTACGATCAGTTCATGTCATGGAGGTATGGATCCACATTGTATCTTTGGTGGCCATATCCTTAAAAAATATTTTCCATGGATCCACAGTGTATTGGTCGGCAACCGTTCTTTGAGTCATCTCGTATTCCGAGCATAGGTATGGTTGTATGGCTGCCTCAGAAATGGAACAGTTTTTAACACTATTTGATGGTTGTTTGCAGCTTCTTCCAGGTTCTCCAACTCCACACCCTTGCATTAAATATTTGTAAAGTGTTTTGACCATCATTCTCTCTTCTGACCTCACACTTTAAGGGGAATTCTGTTACACATGAAATTTGCACACCTAGGTACTTTTCCCTAAGTGTTGTAAGTGTCATATAAGTGTCTCATACACCTTGACGCCATGGGATAACCTATGTCACAATCCCTAGTCAATGTGGATAACGGATATATTACATGAAGGACAAAATACCAAGTGCACATGAATTATTATTAATATTCTTGAAAAATAAATTAATTAAGTGTGAGAATCCACCTCACATTTGGTTTCCTATTTTTTAGGGAAGGTGGATAACGGATATANTTGGTTTCCTATTTTTTAGGGAAGGTGGAGGATCTCATGGATGGTTGAAATATTTCCTCCTTCAAATCCTTGAGAGATATTTCCTCCCTAAAACCCTTAAGAGATATTTTCTCCCTAAATATCTTTTAGATCCCTTTTTTAGTCGATCTGATGACTGATCCTCTCAATGGTGGTTAAGCCTCCAAATCCTATATAATAAGGGATTTCCATGGAGAAGGGGCAATGGTGGAGATTAGAGGTATCAAACTTATGGTCTTGGGAGAAATATTTAGGATATCAAACCTATTATTTTTGGAGCTTTGTTCAAGGGATGGACGAGGAGGACTTGGGGAAGCTGTTGCAGCTGCATCTAGAGTCTGTAAGTAATCTTCTTGAGTTCTCATATTAATATAATGCTTGGCCTATTTCCTTCTAACCTATGTATCTTTACATATGTTTGTCTTATTGATGGATTTGATTGGACTAATCTTATAGAGTAGAGTAGGAGTTCTTTGTCTTGCTGTCCATTGTATTGTAGGTGTCAAACAATGCTAAGGAGCTCAGAGATCAAGCTCAAGTTGGAGTAGCGAGGAAAAACATCGGAATAAAGTGAATTGCACTTTCTTCGTTCTCCTTCTCTTTATGATTAGTTAGTTAGATTCAAAAGAATGTTAGTGTCCAATGTTAGCATGTTTTCTGTCTTGGTATAGGGGTCTAGAATCCAAGAGGATATTCACCTGTCCGTAAGGGAATTTTCCTACAACAACTTGGCAATGGAACAAGCAATGCAATATCTGATATACTTGCTGACGTCCTATCGAAATTTTGGCCGATAAAAATGTTTTTGTAGAACAACCACAGTTTTCATGACGCTAAAATGTCCTACCATCCGACTGTAGTGAGCCTCCTAAATCAAATTTGCATGCTCGCTTACATGAACACAAAGGTGGCCCATATGGCATAGTAGTCTCTCTTGAATGTCAAAATTGGTGACATTCACGCCTATACCCAAGCACTGATAGGTGGTGGTGAAGTCAGGATATTGTTGATAAAGTTGGGGCCACTCAGATGCCTCATGCCCACAGGAATGGAGCACGGTGGTGAGTGCAGCCATGAGAGGTCGACTGAGGCAGTTAATAACACAATTTGTGTTATCCGTCTTATACTTGATGTTGAGATGGAACTGTTGCAAGTATGTGGACCACTTCTAACGACGGTCATTTTTCAACTTCCCCTGTGTCTATATGAACTACAGAGGCTTGTGATCAATGTGGATGATTGTCTCCTTTCCCATAATGTAATGTTGGCAGGCTTGTACAATGGAATGCATTTCCTTGTCATAGGTGGGGTATTTCCAGATAGTATCTGAGAGTGTCTCACTATGGTATGCTACCAGATGATTATGTTGAGTGAGAACTGTGCCTACAACATAGTCAGATGCATCAGTCTCAATATCGAATGATTGTTGCATATCAGGTAAGGAGAGTACTGGAGTTGAGCACAAGCGATTATTTAGATCATCAAATGCTTGTTGTTGTGCCTTCCCTCATGCAAACTTTTCCTTGCCACCACCCTTGGTCACTTGGCCAAGGGCCCATGCAATATGTGAGAATACTAACATGAATTGTCGATAGAAGTTGGCAAGTCCCAAGAATATCTGAATCTTGGTTAGTGTGGTCGGCGCTGGCCAGTCACAGATGAATTGGATCTTAGTTGGATCCACATGTACCCCATGTTCATCAACAATGTAGCCCAAGTATTGGATCTTGTTCATGCTAAAGGATAATTTTTTCAAGTTTGCATATAGCTTGTGCTACCGCAAAGTGATCAAAACCTGCTGAATATGCTGCATGTGCTCCTCCCAAGTTTTGTTGAAGATGAGGATGTCTTCCAGATATACCACCACAAAAGAGTTGGTGAAGGGTCTCAATACATCATCCATCAACCTTATGAAAGTTGTTGGTGCATTTGTTAGGCCAAAGGCCATGACTAACGATTCGAAGATACCTTCTTTATATTTGAAATTTGTCTTCCATACATCAGTCGGTTTGATGGTAACCTGGTGGTAGCCAGACTTTAGGTCAATCGTGCTGAAGAACTTGGCCCCCTTGAGTTGGTTAAGAAGGTCATCAATTCAGGGAATTCAGTACTAGTTCCAGACTTTGATTTTGTTTGATGCTCTGTAATCAATGCAGAGCCACCATGTCTCGTCTTTCTTCTGCACCATTACAATCGAGCTTCTGTAAGGGGAGGAGTTGGATCTGATGTGCCCCTTTTGATGCAGCTCTTGGATCTAATGCTTGATTTTGTCATTTTCCATCAGCAAACGATGATAAATTGGTCCATTAGGCAGAGGTGAACTGGGGTTAAATCAATTGGATGTTTGACTTGGAAGTGCATCAGTACCTCGATAGGTGAGGAGAATATGTCTCTGTACTCTTCCACGATTCCATCCACTTTATTCTGCTGCAAAGAGAGGCTCTGTGTAGAGGTAATGGATGTGGTGGTGACCTTCTTCTTACTGTGAGCACGGATCACAAAGAATACGAACTTTCCGATTTGTGAAATTACCTTACTACATTGCTTAACAGAGATTAAAGAAACAACGGTAGGTGACGCTACTTCTGGTATCCTATACAATTGTCTACCCAAAGTAATAACAACACTGCATGGTCTAGATTCATACATAGCATGTCACTTCCACAAATATGGTTTTTCTAAAAGAACATCACAAACTTCAAGGGGAGAAATATCACACAATACCTCATCTTTGAAGGGCTTGATGTCATAGGGATGACAACACTGTTGGCTGACACAAAGATCACTTCCTTGGCGAAGCCAGCTGATGGTGTAGGGAAACGGGTAAAGTGTCATCAGCAGGTCCAGCCACTTGATGACCTCTACTGATATCAGGTTCTTTTTATTGCTGCTATAAACAATGAAATGAAGCGGTGCCCCCTTTACCCACATTTGTGAGTGAAAGAGGCATTCCCCTTCCTTTGGTTCTTCTGGTTCACTTGGCTGGAATTTGGTGGTAGTGATAGTGGCGCTGGGTTCAACATCAATAATAGGATTCCCTCCTTTTGGATTTGATTCAGAGTCATCATCTTCCTTTGAATTAGAATATTTCATCTCAGCCACCAGTGACGGCTTGGAGCGACATGTCCTTCTTTCCCATGTCCTTCTTCGACTTCTCATTACCCTTCTTATGTTGTGTCTTGGAATGGTTGTCCTGAGAGTGTCCATCTTTGATCTTTCCCTTATTGTGTGGGTTGGGGCCACCTTTTCCCTGATTCGACTGTGAGGAGTTTGCAGATACAAACTTTCACCTCTTCTACTTAAAGTTTTTGTCAATCTTGACAACATATCTATAAGTCGTACCCAATGATGCGATTTCTAGAAAATCCATTTCTTTTTGAATGTATCTATGTAGATATCCATGATATTTGAGAACCAGATGTCGTTCATAGTCTTTGCTACCCAATTTGGTGCATAGGGTATGGAAAATATTGGTGAAATATGGTACTGTCTAGTCCCTTTACTGACGCAGGGTGGTCCATCTTGTGTACTGGTCCTCGTAGCTTCCAACAGGGTAGTATTTTTCTTTAATGGCATCCCTGAAAGAATCCCATGTGGTGGATATAAAAAATATTGCAGATTCCTCTATGGCCCTTTTCTCAGAGTAAGTATCCCAACAGTCCTTAACATGGGGGACGACCTTGAGGAGTGCAAAAGTAATCTTTTCCCTATCGAAAAAATTGTGGACCAAAAAATACCCTTCGAGCAGATTAAACCATTTATCTACAACATCTGTATCTATTGGTCCTTCAAATAATGGAATATCAAAATTTACTTGTACCTTGAAGGGGGTTGCATGGCCTCTTGATGAAGATGTGTCTCCTATGGGCAACCGACGAAGGATATGTGCAAAGTTTTGCATCCTTTCGTTCCTTTGTCGCGTAAGGGATTCCTCGAGCAATATTTTAAAAGGATCTCTTGCTCCATCATCTTTCTCCTCGTCCCCCATGAGTTGTTGTTGGGCTTGGCACGATCGATCTTGCAAAGGATCGACTAGTTAGAGTCCCAACTTCATGTACCTAGATCATGTTGGGGACATGCATGAAGAAAAACAAATGAAGAGCAGACCTCTTTGATACCAATGATCTGGTTTTATGAGTGGAAAGAAATAAATAGCAAACTAAATACAATAACATAGAGATACATAGAACAACAAAAGATATCCAGTGAACAATAACTTCTATTGAATAAATAAAATAGGTTGAAACTGTAAAACTACAGAACTGGAAACAACCTCTTCAAATGGTGGTAGCTATATCTAAGAAGATATGTGGCTGCTACGTGCATCCGTCTGAGAAGAATGATTACAATGAGGCTCCAGAGGCCTTTTTAAGATTAATCATGAATTCAAAAACCCTAGACATCCAAAAGACTAACCCATAGGAGATGAAATGCCAAAAGTTATGTGGGCCCCGATGGGTAAGTTGGTACCTCAACTTTCCAGGGTCATAACATTTGCATACAAGCTCCATTTTAGGTGCGTGATAGCCCGTTGGAAAGGTATTTTCGAGAAATACACATTATGTCATCAAACTCTGTCTCTGTCTATAGTTTGATTGTGACAAGACAAAAAAAAAACTGTTTAGGGCCCAAAACGGCCCTGGAAGTACAAAAAGATGTACTGACATGAAAAATTCCAAAATAAGTGAGTTGGATTAGGTGGGAAGCCACCAATATCCACCTGGTAGCTGTGTAGGGATTCAGTCAACCCCGAAAGTGTAGAACCCACAATTCCAAATAATTATAGAAGAACGTGTTGAACTAAAACTGTCAAAAGGAGTCCGTTGGAATAGCTGGGTGGCCACCAATATCCACCAGGATCATTATAAGAAGGATGTTGATGGTTTAACATCTTTTAATGTCTTGTTAGCCACTAATGCTATGATTTCTCTGAGAGTTGAGAAACATACTATAGGTATTGGGACTTGAATATTGAGTAAGATGGGATATAGTAGAGGTGGACTTGGGAAGAGTGGATAGGGTATTGTTGTTCCAGTTATTCCTATGTTGAGACCAACTAGAGTAGGTATTGGATATGATTAGATTTTATTGACAAATAGAAGTGACTCTACATCAACTATTGTTTTGTTTGTTGCAGGTGGATATCATTTGATTGATTTGCAAGAATAAAAACCAATTGTTGATGATTCTGATGAGTTGATTTAATATTTGGTTGGTCATAATATGCTAGAATTTGACATTTTTATTATCGATGACATTGTTATTAATGTGTAGGGATATCTTGAACCTTTGGTTGAGCATAAAGTTGAATTTTCACCTTTTGTTCAGTAGGAGCAAAGTTATTTGCCATATCAACATCCTCATCATAGAGATCAAAGCAATGTGTTCAATTTCCAAGAATCGACATCCTTGGAATGGTGGTAGTTATTCTTACAAGTATTTTTAGAAGAGGAGTAACAGATAAAATTTTGTCTTAGTGCCTACTACCAAGGTTGAATGTGGTTGGATTGATGACTATCCATGGAAAAATTTGAATATGTTCTTACAGAGATCCTACAAATGTATATAATCGACTATACAATGGTATGGTTCTCCTCTTTCTTCTTGTTGATCCATTGGAGTGGTTGAATGAGGTTCGACTCGTTGTATAAATTGATTGAGTTTCAACTAAAGACTTTGTTAGACAATCATATTGTTTGAAATGTTTTGATTATTGTTTAAATTCCTTGATGTTTTCCTTATGGATTGTTGCATTTCATTGATTTCTTGTTGTTCTTAATTGGGGTTTTGTTGATGTTTTGATGAATTAAACCTAACTTGAGATGTCTATTTATTTAATCATGATATGAAATGGATCCGAACCAAAGTACAATTGTAATACTTAGTACTTGCAAGCCCATTTGGAAATTTATGAAGGTTAGCAAACTATGGAAAGAAATGTGAATGTAAAAGTTGAATAAGACAAAATTAAAATGAGAAGGAAAAATGGATTAATTTAAACATTAAAAAAAAAAGTGAGAGAAGGCTAAGGAATGGGAAATGAAGGGTCATGGATGTTGGCCTTCCCCTTACCCCACTCTAACTCTCCCTATTTCTTCCTTCAATTTCATTATGAATGGGTCTTTTGTCCAGGAGAGGAAGAGGTGTAGAGAACCATGAAAGCACTATACCAAAGATTGTTGAAAATGAGAACTGAGCCACCATTTGGAGTTGGTTTTCCCATTTGGGTTTCCAAGGTAAACATTGTGTACATTGTGATTTGGTTGTGGGGTAATTTCTGTGTGTGAAATGTTGTTTTTTTTCTTTTTAATTCATTGTTATGAGTGTGTTAATGGTGACAAATAAGAATGACCAATCAAATTCCTATTAATTTGATTTTTTTTAAAATTCCACTATCTTTTGATGAATTTCAACAACTCCAAGATCATCTCCATCATGATTCCTCTCTGAATTGGAGATCCATGGATATTATCAATTGATTGTTACACTTATATAGAGAGTTTCTATTTCAATTTAATCTGACTATTGGGCGAATTTTCTCACTCCTCCAGACTACAAATCTCTCCCTAAGTCGAATTTGTCTTGCCTAGGTCGAATTTCTCTTTCCTGGGTTGAATTAGCACTTGCTTGGTCAATTCCTTATTTTCCAAGGTGAATTTCTTCCTCGTTAGCATGATTTCTAGAGAAAATGCCTTCCTCCCTAAGTCATTTTATCTCATCCACACAACCATTCGAGTTGTATGTAGCTCTGTTGAGTGCCTTAATCATAAGATGGTCACATGTCAGAGAATGTAGTTGTTTAATACTTGTATTCATTTGGAGGGAATATACGACTTTGGCAGTTGACTATATTTTATCTCTCTTGATAATGACAATATAGCAGCAATTGGGACATAAGAATGGGCATCAGTTGTATATAGAAGCTTGGAAGTTGGAATGCATTGGTAATTACAATTGTGTGCTAGATACTTGCTGAGGAGGAGGATCAATTTCTTGATGTTCATACTTTCATGTTTCTTATTGTTGAATGGTGGTTTCAGTAAGTTAAAAATGGTATTAGTGAGTTGTTGACATAATTCATTGTATTTCTTGATGTTGATAGGTTGTATTTCATGTATTTGAGAATCAAAACATATCCATTTTCCGTTACCTTTCTTGCAGTCAAGAGACCATAGAGATACACATTTTTGTGGAGCAATTTCCTTGGCATTACAAGCCCAACAAGTAGATCCATCCTTCAATACCTTAGGAGGATAACAAAGAAGAGAAGTTGCACTCTGAATTGGATTGAGCACATAACCTAAAACATAGAAGACCCCATTGGCATACTTTACAAAAAATGTACATTTTGTTATTACATTGAAAGTGAACTATCGTGTGCAAGTTGCACTGGACAATCGTAGTTCATTGATTGATATATTGTAGGCCTTATAGTTATCCGAAGAATATTGAGATAGAGATCTCTATATAGGAATGATAACATAGATCCTTATATATGGTAGAGGAACAAATGCCTAGTGTCCTTTCTGAAGACATATCCCTCTATCCAAGATTAAGAGAGAGAATAGATTTTAACTTCCGCAAAGGATCCGTGTTAGTGAAGCAAGTGGGATATAATTCCCTGATTTATGAATCATATGGTATTAGTGTAGTTGAATCCTTAACAATGATGCAACTACTAGAACATTTCACACCTCATCATGGGTAAAGGAAATAAAGAGAGGTTAGAATACTTGAGGGCCATCAATGATCAACTTCAAGAAGAGAACCAACACTTGAAGGAGCAGGTCTAGATGTTCATCCAAAGGATGGAAGAGATGGAGAAGAACCTTGAGACCTCTACCAAAATGTTTCCATTGCTAAATAATCTATTTGAATATTTTCAAGACTCCCTCACTATAGTCATGGAAGAGTGGGACAAGTAGATACTTTAGCTTACACACTTGGGAGATAAGGTCATTCAATTGATTAACTAACAATAATATAGGATCACCTTTGATGGAGACTTAGTTTCAACAAGAGTTGGAAGAGAAGGAGGATGCCTTCGAAAAGATCCAATGAATTTTACAAGAGAAATAGGAAGCAAGGCCACTTTCCATTGCCATTATAAAGGCTAGAACCATGACCAATACAATTTTGGTAAGTTCACCTTCCATATAAATTTCTCAAGCAAAGCTTGGTGAATTTGAAAATCATACCAGAGGCATTGGTTCCAATATCTTAAGGAAGATGGCATATGATGGGCAAGCATTAGGAAAGAGAAGAAAATGCATTCTAAGCCCCATTGTAGCTACATTGTGTGTCAAGCATGGAGGCATAGGTTTCAATGGTAGAGGGGAAAATTATATGACCACGAAGACCACTTTTGTGAAGGAGAAAGATATGACAGAGTTGGCCTACTCATCATAAGAGAGAGAAATAGTAAATAAAGGAGGAAACCCACTATCACCTCATCCTTCTTGTGGCGGATTGAAGAAGGCTAATGATGAGAAGAGATAAAAGAATCAGCCTAGACTATCACTCGAAAGAAGTAGCAAGCCAATTATCCAAGGAAATAAGGAGAATAAGACCAAGAAGATCGCCTCAAACAAAACATCCCTTGTTTGCCACTACTGCAAGAGGAAAGGACATATCACTATCAAGTGTTGGTAGTCATAGGATTTCTCATTTTTCAACTTTTGGAGGTAAATGCGGGCTAACTAGAATGCATCATGTGTGTGTACACGAGCTAACTAACATGCACTACATGTGTGTACATGGGATATTAGTGCAATAGGGCATGTACACTATCCAAAAAAAGGTTTTTAGAAGGAAGCCTCAACAATATTTTTGGAAAAGTATGAAAATGGATGGGCCAATGTCTTCGATGCACATATATGGCATTTTTTGACTATAACACATGCCCCCTAATGTGTGAGGTCAAAAGAGAAATTGATGGTCGAAATACATTACAATATATTTACACAGTGGGAAGGCACAGAGTTGAGAGAGCTCGAGATGAGTGTTTGTGAGTGTGTCATCTACAAAATAATGATAATCTCTCTGAGGAGGGCATACCCATGCTTAGAAGGAACTAAGGATGGCTGCCAATAAAGTACACTACAGATCCATGTCATATATATAGTAATCATGACTACATGACTAATGTGTATTCCAATAAAAGTGTAGCCATGAACAATACACAACGGATCTACATATCAAAATCATCTGAAGATATACAAGTACAATATGATGTGCATCTTCAGGAAGCATCGACACCTATGGCTGGATATGAGAACTCCATAGCTCGAGCAACAACTGAAAGATCTTCAAAACTCAAGTAGGAGTATAATAGGAGTGTAAGACTCACTACTCTGACGTCTTAGACATACTGTCAGGGAAAGATTGGAGGACCTCGATCATCAGGCACAAAAAATCATTGATTTTGAATATAAACTTGACTGAAATCTCGGGATGGCCAACTCGTAAAATTCAAGAGATCAAATGCAGAATGGATGACTCAGGTTGGATAAAACTTACCTTGGAAAAAATCATGGAAAAATGATGAAACTCAGGGATCATATTATTGACATAGGTATCTGAAACAGGAGGCACCAAAAACTCTCCATATGTTTGCAAGAGTAACCAAACAATGGAGGACCCAACTCTATGTAATGAGAATAGCTTCCTAAGATCATACTAGATCCCAATGCTTGAAGAACAAAGATAAGGATGTGCTTTGTCCAAGGGTGACTATATTGCTGTCGATAAAAGGGAATGTATATCCCGTCCCCTCTTTTTGGAATATTTTATTTTTTTTGTCTTTTTCAAATTTTTAATGATCTTGAAAAAGAATAAAAGAATTCTACGTTACAAAGGAGGAACGAGTGTCATGGGCAAGAAAACTATTTCCAAGCACATGGAACATATTGATGATCAGTGTAAGGAGACATGTGCAGGATAAGGACACTCGGGAAAATTCCTCCATGGCTCAAGGTGTCATATCACAAGGGAAAAAAGTGTTGCAAGGCTTGCATTGAAGGAATGCTTTGAAGGTTCAGTTAATAGCAACATGAAGCCAACATTAGGAAAAAGATGCAAGGATGAGACATGTGATGCGATTAAGGATGTCACAACAAGACTCCTTCCATGTGAAGTTTTATGAGCCTATAGAAGGTAACCTCGGTGGTTTTTCATGTTTAGAGAGTCTCGAAAAACACTAAAACAAGACTCCAGAGAGTTCCTTTTTTCGTAATTAGTCTAGTCCGTTCGAAAAAGGGTTAAACTTATACCAAAAGGACGTCTCTTCAAAACCATTTTAATGAGTGTGACCGAGACAAGATCACTTGGCTATATTTTCAATTTTAAGGAGTCTGAAAAGAGCTTAACTATGGAATCACAACCTTTTTCTAACTTTAGTCCCCTTAGATCGAAAAAGTATAAAATATAACTTAGGAGAACTCTCCTGGTGAGACATGTCTCTCGAGGTGTACCTTTTCCCTGGATAATCTATTGGCTAGAAAAGGGTTAAACTTATGCCAAATAAATATTCCTTCTGGACCAATTAACGAGTGTGAAAGGAAAAAGGTCACTCGATGATCTTTTCATATTTAGGGAGTCTAAAAAAGGCTTAACTATGGACTTCGAGGGGGTGTTATAACCCTAAATTGCACTATCCCTGCTTACCTGGCATCAGGCCTACTCATGCCTCTTCCTAGCCAAAGCCATGCTGAGAAATTCCTCAAAAAACCACTTAAAACAAGCAACCCGCGCCCTAACTGCTCATTGGGCGCGGGCATCCGCTTGCTGTCCTTATACTGCACGCGGGCATCCGCAGGCTAACCCAAAACAGCCCGCGGGTACCTAACAAAGCAAAAAATCAGGAAAGTTTCCGCCGGGACACGAGGATTTTTGTCAGTTAACTGGAACTCCGAGCCATGCATGGCCGAGAGTTCGCCAAGAACCCTAGCTCCTTCTAGCCTATAAAATGAGGGGTAGGGGTACTATTCAAAAGAGGAAAAATTATTGCAAAGAAACTCTGCCAAATTGCCAAGCCAGCTTTGTCCCAACCCTTTAGCCTTGCATCAAGCTTTAGGAGAAACTCAAGAAGCAGCAGTTGGAGGACAAAGAAGAAGAGGAAGAGCCCAGGATCAGGATCATGGAACGGTGACCGGCCTCAGAAATCATTGTAAGTTGGTTCATATTGAAGCTAATAAAAAGATACTTTTCCCGTCCCGCATACATGAGTCTCATCTATGTTATTTGATTTGTGTTTTATCTCTAA
>SNQJ01S0177340.1:0-19828 GCA_010110895.2 Picea sitchensis
TATGGGTTCTATCTGGAGTTAGGTCAATATAGTTGATGCTCCATTTTAGTCCAACAGAGGAAATGATAGGATGGAAGATGGAAGTAGGTTAGGAAGGAAGTATGCTTCGATGTTAGTTGAGAATACTGATTGGGGATTAGAGATGCCACTATTGTTTACTCACTTGGTTCCTACCATGTTTAAAACCCTCTTTTATTTCCTATTGATATTTTAAGTTTGACAATGAGTTATTGATGAATTGGTGTAATTTAGTTCATTAAGATTATTAAATGATGCATTACTTGATCTGTTGTCCTACATGTCTTGGTGATCATATGGGAACTATGCACTAGAGGCAATGATTGTTTATCGTTAGTACACGCATAAGATATGTGTCCGCTAGCTACGCACACATACCCTACCCATGTATACTAGTATAAATAATTAATGTATTAATTATTAAAATAAATTATTAAGTATTTAATTGAATGTTTATTGAATATGTAAATTATATTGCATACAAATATCTAGAAGCATTAAATATCTTCTTGACTTTGATAGATGGTGGGTGTGATGAATTAAATGAGCATGGTGGAGTGTTATGTATATTTTGTGGAAAATTATCAAATAACATTTATTAGCTAGCATGAAAATAAAGACTTTTTATTTTATTTACTATTGTTTAATGCAAGTCATTTATATTTAGTTTTATTTTAATATTTTCCCAAAATATCTAGATAAGTGAGGTTGATGGATAATAATGAGGGTGGTTGAGGAGACTTGGGGAAGTGTGTATGGAAACTTGATAAATATGGAGAATAAGTAGAGAGGAGGGGGATGGAGAGGTTGGAGCATGATGAGAGGTTGTGAAATTCTTGGAAGATATAATTCTTGTGATAGTTTTCTTTGAGCATTTGTACTTTGTTGTTCTTGGAGTCATGGGCATGGAGGTCCAAGAAACCGAAAGGTTTCTTGGAGCTAGGAAGCCAACTAGGCTCCTAGTTGGCAGGGAGGATTCCGTTGTTTCACTCTGGGATAGCAGGAAAATAATGCTTGGAAGCGCCTAGGACTACATTGCAATTGATGAGCTTTGAACAAACTAAGGAAGATGTATTTTTCAGTGGTATTTGTTGTTGATATTTTGTATATACTTTTGTTTTAAGTTGCAAATCTTAGAGTTAACCTTTTAATTATTTCATCATGCTATTTAGATTTATGGTTGAGAAAATGTAGAAGAATTATGTAAATGAAATGAAATTATGTTAAAGAAAAGTTGTTATTGAGTATGTATAAAATGATTTTTTTTTTTTTTTTAAACATCCTAGATGGGTGTTACATATGGTATCAGAACCCGGTTTCAAAACTGAAACCTGAGCTTGACCACCCACAAGATTTTTTCGTTGTGCCAACATGGTCTGCAACCTCTTATCAAATAACAATAGCATGTGCCCAGTGAGCTTTTGGCTCAGGCTGCCCAAGTCAAGCTTTCCAGGCATAAAAAAAACTTAGTTTCAATTTCACCAAGTTTAGGCACCAATCTAGCTAGGGTTTGCAAGACCAAGTTGTATGCCTTCAATTCCTACTTGGTGATTCCTGCTGCGATACTTCGATGTGTATAAGCCCGACATATTGAAAACCATCCCAATGACTGCAAAGTGGGGTTAAAGCTTGGCATGGTATTTCTTCTGAGGTGTTTTAAAATTTACCATCCCCACCAGCAGGCGTTAAAAATATGCGCCACCCAGTATATCTTCATTCCTCCCAACTTGAACTACGTCTCCATCTTGCATAACCTGCCAAGTTGTCCAAAATATCCCTAAGAATTTATCATGATATGACACTAGAAATTTCCTTTTCAAAGAGAGTCACTTGTTTTGTAAATAGAGGTTACAAATTTGTAAGTATAGAAAGCACGCAGGCTCACTAGTATAAGGTCAGATGCCGATAAAAATAATAATTTGAACTTGATGTGTGACATATACCACTGTCGTTAATCCCAGAACTTGACACTCCTGTTATATTATATGGTCAGTTAAGGAGACAATGGTCTATACATTTAAATAAAAGTTTACTTTGACAGTCTACTCTACAAATTCATTCAATCCTTTTGAAGAAGAGATGGTAAGAAGCGATACTTTAAAGAGCTGAGCCCTTGTATGTGCATCAACAACGCTAAAAGGATCGTCGAGAATATAGATATCTGCATCCTGGTAGATTGCATGAGCAAGCCATATTCTTTTCTTTTGTTCCCTACTCAAATTGATCCCTCTTTCTTCAATCTCTATCTGATCCCCATAAAAAAAAAAAACAATTCTAGGTTGTTCTTTAGAGCACATGCTTCAAGTACATGTTCATATTTGGTTCTATTCATCTTGTTCCTAAATAAGATGTTCTTTTCAATTTTCCTGCTTTAAATCCATGGATACTGTGGAACATGAGCTATGGGACTGTTGACCTTCACAATCCCTGATAACTTGGGTATTTCTCCCAGAATACTTGACAACAAGCTTGACTTTCCAGAACCAAATGATCCAAAGATTGCAATTTTCATGCCTTTTATTAGCTGCAAGTTTATTCCCCTTAACGTCAATTTATTGGAGGTTGGATCCCATGAAAATTCTCCATATTTGATCTCAATTGCAATGTCTGTTGAATCCCGAGGTAGATTCTCTAGTGCATTGCATTGCATCTCTTCTTCCTCTACAAAGGTGGCTATTTGGTTTATTGACACTTTGCATTGAGCGATCATAGAAACCAGTTCAGGCAGATTATATGTAGGCTCATGAAGGATTTGGAAAGTCGCTAATGCAGAAAGAAATTTACATGTTGTCAATGGAACCCCATTAGCAAGCATGTACCAAACATAATAGCAGACACGAAGGTTGGTGATTCACAGAAAAGAAAATTGACTACAGTAGCAAGCATGTACCAAACGTAATAGCAGACACGAAGGTTGGCGATTCCCAGAAAAGAAAATTGACTGCAGAGGAGATATACAGATATGTTCGCAGATAGCCCTATTCAACCCTTCACAGCTCTTGGATCCTATGTAGATATATGGTTTCCCAAGATTGTAGTTTCAGTAACCTCTTGCTCTTTAAAGTCTCTGAGGTAGTCTTCATACATCTATCTTTCGCCTCCATTATCTTACCTTGATATTTATCTTGTAGTTTAGCAAAAGGGGTATTGCCAACCATGACTACCAACCCTGCAATAGACGCCATGCCAAGACTCTTGTATAGAATTACTAATGCGAGTATGAATTGTAGAGGGAGAAGCAAGATATCATGCATGTACCAGGAAAAATTTTCAACACCTTCCACATCCACACTCATATAATTCATGATTTCACCAACAATATGCTTATGTCTAGACCTGTTAGAAAGACACAAACCCTTTCTGTGTACATTAGTTGTTAGACCTGATCTAACCCGCATCCCAAGCTGTTGGGATCCCCTTACGTCAAGAAANCCCATTGTCTCTGTGCTAATGACTCAATCATCTTTGCACCAAAGAGAACAAAGGCCAACACATAGCCTTCATAGGAAAAATGCAGTGTCCCTCCCAAGTACTCTACAAGCAATTTTATCATATATGAAGCTATATATATGTTGTGCCACTATATGTAGCTGGAAACAAAGCATTGGTTATCATTCCTTTCTAGACAGATGACAGAATGGCCTTTGGCATTGATGGGTTCTGTATATTTGTCTTTTGATTTTTTTGGTTTTAAAGTATCATTAGAAAAAGGCAAGTTGTGATTCAGTCTCATTGATGGAAAGAATATTATATCAGACTAGATTCCCCAGCTCCCGTTTTGAAGTTGCAGTTGAATCTCCTCCAATTGAAAGTAGAGCGTCCCAACAGATCTATAGGCCTATCACTCCTAGAGAGAATCACACATGACACTGCTATAATTTCCACACAGAGCAAGATCACAATATACTCTCTTGTTATGAGAACAACAGGGATCGTGTCACCTCCTTCGCCCTTCCCACTACCACGTCTAAACATTCGCCTATATTTTTTTTTTTCATCGAGCTGGAATCTTGTTGCATTATTTCAACCATACAGCTCTTATGATACTCAACCTCTCATCACTTGGCTATTAACCTATTAACCGCACCTAGTCGTGCTATTTCCCTAGCATCCTTGCCTGAGGCTAGTTAGTGCGTCTAAAGATGTGCATCGAAAGCTCTTGAAGCTTGAAACTTGTACAAAAAATACTTAACCAATAGACTGTGAAACATTTTCTAGTTCGAAATGAACCCTTAGATAGCGAACAAAACAATCACGAAGCAAAACCACTTGATAAAGCATTAATGGGTTATCCAAGTGTTACCTGGTCCAACTGTCCCGATCTACGGTGACAGTGACAACCAATGCGGTTCGCTGGAGAATGGATTTGATGAATCCAGTTATTTATGGAAATATTGATGGCAGAGTGGTACGAACAATCTACAGTCCTATCCAGTAAGATAGAATCCAGGCCAAATTATGTATTGTATTCAATTTAACATGACTATCCGTAACTGCACCATAAATTAGCAAGGGAGTAAATTTGATTTGACGTCTCCAGATAGAGTAGCGACCTGCTTTTGAGAGATCAATCGCTATATATACTTACTTGCATTCAATTCATCATGATATTAGTGTGAAAGACCCCAATAGTTATGTTCTACGGTGCTTCCATTTTCCCACACCCACATCAAATCGTTGAATATCTCTGAATATTATAAAAATAAGATGTGTTGTTTTCGCCATAAAAAAAAAATCACTGACAATGAAAAATATTTTAGTAGATTTTTTTTTTCTGTCTCTACTACAAAAATATTCCACCTTTGTATTTTTACTTTTGGTAACGTTTACAGAAATATTCCACCGTTGTATTTTTACTCTCGGTAAAGTTTAACAACATTGTGATTACTTGGAATTGCTAGACTTGGGTTAGTGAACTACAATATTTAAAACCAAAGAGGAAAATATTATTAGTAATATAATAATAATAATAATAATAATAATAATAATAAAATAAATATATATGATATTGATATATTTTGATATATTCAATATAATAAATCACGAGGTTATGTTACTGGAATATGCTGAATGGGAGTGCATCTTGATTCCTTATCATTCAATAGTTTTCATTAAATGTTGAATAATCCACAGGTTGGAATAAACCTGAGTCACCTTTCCTTGCCCTACACTCACATGAACTAAATGAGTACCAAAGAAATATTTAGCTTTCAATTAGCCGTGCATGCCAGTTGACCTAAACGTTGCTTGGAGATTGGTTTTATCGAGTGTATTTTATGAATGTTATATATTATTTGAAGTAATATTATACTCGAATAGTTCCACCCAAGTTGCATGCCTATACTTATATAGGGTATGTAAATATCTATAAGATTTTTATTTATTTTTATTTGATTTGACATCAGATGGTTCAAGAGAAGGGTACAATGAGTTAGAAATTTTAGTGAGAAAGGCAGACAGTGCAACAAGCACTATAATCAACTTATTTATGTTGAAAGGAAAACCATTTAATTAATTGAAACATATTCACTCGAACCAAAGAGTCATCTTATAATAAAATCACCACTTTTACCAATCTCGATATAATCTGGTGTCATTACGCACGCATATTGATTTTGATTTTTCAATTTTTAGATTTTGGATATTCGTTCTTTCATTTTATAATCACTTTCTAAAAAAAAATGCATTATATTTATTTATTTTTGAGATATTTTGAATATTAGATTTTTTTTATTTATCGTCATTTTCTGGAATAACTTTTTTTCTAATAATTATATATATAATTTAATAAATAAAGCAAATGTATTAAAAATAATAGTTTGGAGATATTAAACCAAGGAAATTTTATCTCATAAGATTTTAATTTTGTTTTTACCTTCACACTTTAAAGAGATAACTACTTTTGTATAGTCAATTGATACATTAAATATTGACACATTGAAAATTAAAATAATAATAATAAATAAATAAAGTGTATTTATTTATAAAATTATCATAAAATGGAGTTAAAAAGAAAATTGTTAACACCAGTCGAGATAATGTAATTATTACACTTAATAAGTTACAAATGTAATTATTATACTTAAGAAGTTACAATCAACTTAGTTAGTAAGTGGAAGGCCTTTAATAATTTTTTTTTTGAATAAAAACATAGTCATAAGCATGGTTTGTAGTAATTGTAAGGAATAATATAACCTTAGTAATGTTAAGAGTGAATGACACATCAATCTTATAAGAAAGACATTTACCACTTACAAGTTAGCAAGAGGTTGGTTTCATGGGAGGCCAACAAGTTTTAAGGTCTCCATAATATTTATGATTATAAAAAACAACTAATAATGTGTTCTACTCTTAATTCTTGTGTATTATATGTTTTGTGTATGAGAATATCTATGACTTTTGGTGATACTTATTCTCCATAGAGTGAGGGTCATGCAGAAATTTACCATTGGCTAGAAAAATATTACATAGTTAATGGAGAATTTGGTGTGGTGTACCATTAAATTTTTACTATCTTAAGAGCATAGATTATGCACTTGGGTTGCTTATATACTTAGGAGTGAGTGGGAAAGAGTCTTGAGCCTAGAGAGAGTGTAGTGCTAAGGAGGAAGTTGTGCATTGTACTTAATCATTATGTAGTTTAGTATGGCGATATTGACAACATAAGACTGTATTGGATGCTTATGTTTGGTTCCACATTCTAATGAACATTCAAATGGATATTGTAAGTGAGCCTGTGTTGTGAATTTAAAACTTGAGTTTAGAATGATAAGTAAAGTATCATGACAATGTGTTTTATTATGTCATAAGGTGTGGCATGGTATATCAACCGAGTTCTATTAGTCACTATGCACGAGTCCGTTGTAAGAGGGGTGAGTTATCTAAATGAGAGGACACACCTTGAAACACATTAATTGGTCTAGCAACTACTTGTTCACTAACAAGGATTTTTTTTTTCCTATGAAGAAACTCTGTTTGAAAATAAATAAGTAAATAAATAAATCTATATGAGGAATGATGAACACAATCTTCCCATTGTTAAAAATGTCTTTCATAGTAGGAGAAAGAACTTGAAAGTGCTAGAAATGAACAAGAAAAGAGCTAGTTACCGAAGATGGTAAGTGCTATATAGGTATAGAGGATATAATTTTCAGACGTAAGAAGTACAATGCTGAGAAGAAAAGACCTGAAGGTCAAATAACTAAATATTTGGAATGAAATCTTGTAGTCAATTTATTATTGATATAAAATGTTCACTAACCCACGTATCAACACGGTGCTCTTTATGTATAGGCATGTTTGTAATAGTGAATTGATGATAGAAAGCAGGATNAAAATATTACATAGTTAATGGAGAATTTGGTGTGGTGTACCATTAAATTTTTACTATCTTAAGAGCATAGATTATGCACTTGGGTTGCTTATATACTTAGGAGTGAGTGGGAAAGAGTCTTGAGCCTAGAGAGAGTGTAGTGCTAAGGAGGAAGTTGTGCATTGTACTTAATCATTATGTAGTTTAGTATGGCGATATTGACAACATAAGACTGTATTGGATGCTTATGTTTGGTTCCACATTCTAATGAACATTCAAATGGATATTGTAAGTGAGCCTGTGTTGTGAATTTAAAACTTGAGTTTAGAATGATAAGTAAAGTATCATGACAATGTGTTTTATTATGTCATAAGGTGTGGCATGGTATATCAACCGAGTTCTATTAGTCACTATGCACGAGTCCGTTGTAAGAGGGGTGAGTTATCTAAATGAGAGGACACACCTTGAAACACATTAATTGGTCTAGCAACTACTTGTTCACTAACAAGGATTTTTTTTTTCCTATGAAGAAACTCTGTTTGAAAATAAATAAGTAAATAAATAAATCTATATGAGGAATGATGAACACAATCTTCCCATTGTTAAAAATGTCTTTCATAGTAGGAGAAAGAACTTGAAAGTGCTAGAAATGAACAAGAAAAGAGCTAGTTACCGAAGATGGTAAGTGCTATATAGGTATAGAGGATATAATTTTCAGACGTAAGAAGTACAATGCTGAGAAGAAAAGACCTGAAGGTCAAATAACTAAATATTTGGAATGAAATCTTGTAGTCAATTTATTATTGATATAAAATGTTCACTAACCCACGTATCAACACGGTGCTCTTTATGTATAGGCATGTTTGTAATAGTGAATTGATGATAGAAAGCAGGATTTTCCTTGACCGTGATGAAGAGAATCCTATACTAGACAATTAACTTGTTTGAGATATAATCTATACAACTTAAGAAAAGAGAGACAAATAGCAAAGAGGACTAGCATAAGCAAGCCGAAGTAACACCGCCTAGGGACCTTGCTGATGAGGCTGATCACTTGATGAAATTGAAGGTTTCTCCCATGAAACCCACTTCCCAAAAGAAATCCATAGCCACCTTGACTAAGATACAGACTGTGCTCACTATGGATTACTTCAAATTTATCATCGCAGCTATAGAATATGCCTCCCAGGACATCTTGCAGAAACATGAAGCCAAGCAAGAGGAGATGAATGATAGAATCGAGGTTGAACTCAGAGAGGTACAATAGGCCCTTCAATCCAGCCGCACAATATCCACTGCGCCCCTACCATCAGAAGCACCTGAGTTGGGAGATGAGCCTACCCAACTCCGTAGACTAGATGATGCAACTGAAGCTCACCTTTGTCATGCACAGGAAGAAACCGAATAGGCCACAGAGGCCCTAAAGAAAGTACAAAAAGTAGTCATAGAGAAATGTTGAGTTATGCAGGAAGAGAAGGCTGCCCTCCAAACTAAGTTTGAAGAATAGAAAGCACATATCCAACAAGAGAAAGAGAAGTTGATCGTAGAGCAGGTTGGAATAAAAGAGGCAGTCAACAGAGCACTTTGCTCTGTGACAATCTTAGAGAAAAATGAGGAAGACCGAGTGGAACATCAAGTAGAGAAGCTTGCAGAATCTATCCAACAACTTCAACAGAGAATTGTAGACCTCAAGCTACGAACAGTTCCAAGTACCCCACAGGACATGCGAGATCAAAGAGAAGCCACTGCTCGAAGCACAGTCGAGAGGATCAGATCATTCACTCTGGAATGCAAACAACTAAGTTCTCGCAGTGCATAGAATTATGAACGACTCACTGAAGATACTGAGTTGATGGTACTGGAGTCATAGCTCTAGGAGGAAAAGAAGTAAGAAGAAACATTACAGACGTATTTGAAGCTCCTGTTAGCAGTTGAAAGGATGAAGTGATCCCAAGAACAACGCACTACTCAACAACATGTCCACACCATCCAGAGAAAAGTCATGGAAGTGACTTAAAGGCTCCAACCAATCTAGGACGAAGCTTGCCAACTGTTTGAGGAGATTGAAGGCTGAGGCACATAGTTGGAACAAGTATTTGTTGCAGTCGAACAACGTTTAGAGGGAACTGTCAATGAAGTAGTCATCCAAGAGTTCACCGAGCAAGAGGCCCTGACGCAACAATAGGTTGAAGTAGCTCGAGCCAAGATTGAGGATTTTGAAGCATAACTACCCAGACCAGAGTGACTTGGGACGAGTCACATGTGAATGTTGGGGGCCTGTTATCCCTTGACCAAGTTTTGAGGATCCTTGGTCATATTTGACCTACTTTTGGGACTTCGACAGGTTGTCGAAGATGGAGCGCAAGTCGAAGAAGAGATCACGGGATCTCAACCCCTTTTTTAGGGAATTTTTGGTTTTGGGCTTATGTAACGGGAATGGGGATGTCGACCCATGGGTTTACCCATATTTAGGCCCATTTTGTAATGTATAAATAGATAGCTAGGTGATGTAAGAAGAGAGCAGAGTGTGCTAAGTGCTAGAGTTCGATCTATGTGATCGAAGGAGGGAAAAATATGTGATGCTAAGTGCTAAGTGTTAAATGATAAGGGCAAGTGATTGTAAGAGACAGTGGACGGCTTTGTGCTATACTTCAGGGAAGGAGGATATAGCGAGGTGTGTATATCTCTTGTCCTCTGCAAAGTAAGATATCAAGGCTCTGTGCATATAGAAGACTGACAGAAAGAAATAAAGAAGAAGAGTTGGCGGAAGTAGCCCCAGGGTGGGGGTGAACCACATATATCTTGCGTTGTGGTTGCTATGTGCTTTATGGTTGTTCTCTTGTCTATGTGATTGAATGCTTAGTGCACTGGTGAATTCTTAGAAGGATCTAATGTGGTATCTTAGTGCCTAATAATGTGAATAAATGCTAGATCTGATCTATGTTGGTATGCTTAGTACTTGAATCTATTGGATTTGTATAAATACTGCGTTGATATGTTGTTAGGGTTTAACTGCACTGTAAACTAAGGCTGAATATTAACGAACTGTAACTGGTAAGTGCTTTGTTAAGGTGTTGTAATCATATATCTGTGTCCCAGCTAAGGTTGCAGAGACTGGAGTCCTGCAACCACCTTTGCCTCTACCTCGGGTGAGACATCATCTGCTTCATAGTTGTTGTTGAAAGGGCTGGTAGTTAGGGTTTTGTTGGTGCGCTGTTGTAGCGTTGAACCTTGGGTCTGCCCTTGTGCCAACAAACACGTAAAAAAAATAGTGTACTAATCTTTGATCTGGTTGTGTGAATAATTTCTTAAGGTGTTTGTCCTATGTGGAAATACCCTATTTTTTTAAACATTCATTACTTTCATTACAAATCCCCAACTATTAACAAGCCATGATTTTATGCATTGTCACATAAAGAGGTGATTAGACTCCCTATTATCAACATAATAACATATGAACAAATACAGACAAGACAACATTGCTATTAATGTTGGTTATGCATTAAAACATACATGAAAAAAAACAAGAAAATATGTCAAGCAATTTTTATGCAAACTTAACTTTACTACCAAACATGATTGTATCCATTCATGATACTTAACAACAAAGGAAATTCTTACATGAAAAAAACAAAGATGTGTTTTCTCAAAAAAGAGATTTGAATTACATACAAACCATGACAACTTGAAGTATATATTCACCTAGCCTCAACTTAGCAGTTGATAATGTAGATGGTTAAAATTCCTCAATGAATATGAATTGAAATATATCATCTCGGTGTTCATATCTACATCATGTGCAAAATATGACCATTGTTTTCCTCAATGAATATGAATTGAAATATATCATCTCGGTGTTCATAACTACATCATGTGCAAAATAAGACTTATAAAATCTTAGGAAAACCATATTGAGAAAGAAATAGAACACAACTAAAATTGTTTTTATTTCATTCAATATTTCACTATAATCTATATTGATATTTATTTTTACTTTTGTGTAGACTAAATGTGTCACACAAGATAATGATGCAATATCACTACAAGCAAAGACAATAGTTAACATATAAGATTTCCAAAATACCCATTAGAGGCGTGTTGTATTGTTCTATCCAACCAACATGATTTTATTTTTATTTTTAATCATTTACAGAGACCATGCCTAAACACCATTAATTAGATTTGCAATGAAATTCATAAATATTGATCACCATCTGATTTGTTATGAATATGACAAACAAATGAGAAAATATAAGATAATAACTTAATGGAAACCTAATTATAAACTATTTAAGGGTTGATTTTAGTAAATGGTCTTGACATGGCAGTTCTGTTACTACCTTCATCTTCCCCTGGTTTTGAGAATGATTTATCCTCTTCTGGTGAGGCCAGCCATGAGAAGGTGGAAACTCATATTCCCCCCCCCACTCACATCACTCTCATTTCCCCATACCCAATTTAATTAGTAAACAATGCACATATGTTGGATCATCAAATTTTGGGGTTCAACGTAGTAAATGAGGTAGAAGAGACTGAGGAAGCAGTGCACACTAGAAAGAGGAAAATAAACATGACAAAGGGAAAAGAAAGCATCGCACTAGGAAAGAAGGAAGATCAAAACAAAACAAGGAACAAGTGGATCGGAGACCAACCATGCAGAAGACAGTTAGAAAGTGGACAAGTGGAGTCCACTTAGAATTAGGGTTTTGATTCATGATGTAAGGGTTTTTAGCCTCTTTTTTAATATAAATAGAGGATGTATGAGGTAGCTAGGGAGTCAGTCATATCTTCTCAGAGTTTGTGTTTGAAGAACCTATTTTTGGAGAAATTTTGAGTCTTGAGTCGAAGTATCTGTTTGTTGAGAGATGCAACGGAGTCAGTTCTGAGAGGTAATTGAGGGTCAGGTCACAAGCTGTGGAGCTTGGTGTGACGCTTGTCAACCTCACTAGTACTAAATATATGATGTAATGCACACAACACATAACCTTTTTGATGAAGAATAAGAAATAAAGAAGAATATCTTTGTGGACGTAGCCCATGGGGGTGAACCACGGTAAAAATGGTGTCTCTATGTGTTCTTTTTTGATTTTATATGCTTTATGATGAATGACTGGATAGATGAATGAATCTATTAGAGTTTATTTACAACACAGACTAGAATAATCATGCAGAATGAATGTTATTGAATGGATAAAATAATAGATCTAATGAATGTTATAGTAGAATGCATGCTAAAATAGAAGAAGAAGTATAATAGGCCTAATGTTCCCATGAGTTCCATCCTTTCCATGATTGTAGACACTTGGTTCATGCAATCACCCATAATCCATCTTGGGTGAGACTGCATTGTGAACTCTATGCATGGTGTAGCGTTCTGGTTTACTAGAAGGGATGGTGGTGAATAGAGTTTTATTGGAGAACTAAGGTAGAACCCGGGTCATCCCATACATCCAACAAATTGTTCCATTGCCGGATGGAAAACAGAAGAACAACCTGGAAGGGATCTGGTGAGAAGGTCAATGAAGAATATGTAGTGGTAGAAAGGAATGTTTAGGCCATAGAACCCTACAAAGAAAGAGATTGAAATATGGTCAGAGACAAAGCAACTCGAGTTCATGTAGGAATATAATAGAAACTCGAGGTATACACCGTGCCAGTATCTGTAGAGGTATGTGTTTACTGATTTACATGAGTCATATTTATGTTATTTTCTAGATTTATTATAGGAGTGGATATTGAGGTTGAAGGATACTCATCTGACTAATCAGATAACACCAATAGAGTGGACTGCTGAGAAAATTTCATGGTTGGAAAGGGTTAATAATAAATTCACGCGCGCAGTGGATTTCTGGTTAGAACATTTTATTGCAGGGTTTATTACTGAATTTGCAGTCAATACATCAAAGTCATATAATGCTGCAGAGCATGATTTATTGAAAGGACCAAGAGGGAGGTACATTAGGTCTCTCTACACGTCAATCAAGATATTATTGCATGATAAAGGTGTGATGACCATGGAATTAGATAGCTAAATCACTTTACGTGCATGGGGGAACTGGGGGAAGCACTAAGGAATATATGAGATATGGAGAGGGCTCTTGACACAGGCTAGAAGAAGGAAGCAATATACCCCATATTGATGGATTAGGAACAAGACAAAAAAATAAAAAGGAAAGCATGAGTGACACACAACGAATGACCATACCAATATAAGATCAATAATAAAAAGAGGGAAGTAGCCGATCGAGAGGGATTGGACAGTGATGAAGAGGTAGAGGATCTCCACACGACAGGGAAGATTGAGGAAATATTGCGCACCACATATGAGAGGAAAACCAGAGGTTAGGGGTCCAACACAGAAGAAGGCTCTTCATTCCAGATCCAAATTATTATGGAACCCAAAACCCCATGTGTGACTAAGACATCTGAAGAAGAAAAACTGGTTAACCAATACGTGATTAGTGGTAGAAGGATTTTTATAGGACACGGGTCCAGTGGAAACTCCAACAAAATTATAACTTCAACAAGTAGAAATCAAGTATCTACATTGCACAGAGGTGGTAGTACAACAAAATTCACAATGGAAGGACAAGATCCAACTATTAGGTTACCATAGTTCCTAGGAGACGTGTCACATGACCCAAAAAAGAATTTGTTTATCTATGAGAAGATATGGGCAACCAAACAGATTACATATGAAGATACAAAGGTTGTGAAGTTGGAAATCACATTCAAAGATCATGCATTAGAATGGTACATGGGTATCACAACAAATAATCCAACGAGAGCGCCTACAACTATAACATAGGTGAAGAGGAAATTAATCAATGAATTTTAGAAACCAAGTTTAGAGGATCAGTTCATGAATGAAATGATAGAGATTAAGCAGAAACCAGGAGCATCATTATGGGAGGTGGAACCCTATTACTGAAGTACCCTATTACTGATATGAGAGGGAGACTAAAAGGTAAGTTGAAGTACCCTATTACTAATATGAAACATATACATTTGTTTGTTAACTCTTTACTGCCACATCTGAAGTATTCTTTAAGACAATTTTTTTGTAAAGTTAGGCTGAGGCCCCGCAAGAAGCCTTACAACTAGAGGAAAATCAATATAAGCATATACATCCAACTGTGTAAGATATCCGAAAAGATCCGAAGAACTTAACATTTCAGTTGAATCAAAATAAAAGTAACGAGAAAAGAGAAGATGTTCGATGTACACTATGCAAGACAAAAGGTAATCATAAGAATGAGTGTCCAACCTTTGCACAGTATATAGGAGTAGGTATTCCAAATCCTTTATCTTTAGGAGGACCATGGTGTGAGATATGAAGAATACATGGACATGATCCCTATCATTGTCCCATGATGCAGAGGTATCAAACAACATCGAAGAATAATTTTTGTAATTTCAGAAAGTCAGTTGGACACGAAGACAAGGATTGCATAATCTTGGAGATAATGAAGGAGAGGGAATAATATGCATATAGGGTGCAGTATGAGTTAATGACATCAAAACATGTGAAACAACCACAGTGTAATAATGCACAACAACCATAGTATAATACCGTGTAACAGTTTCAAGCGCAACCATAGTATAATAATGCAAAAAAATTTGGAGCACAACTGCAATATAACAATGCACAACAGTGTGCAATGCCACCACAGTACAACAATAAACACTCATAGTACAATTAGGGACCTCAGTACAATACACTACATGAAGGCAATCATGGTAACATATGAGGCTTCAAAGGATGAGGCCATGGAGGAAGAGGCTTTGGAGGAGGTAGAGGACATGTAGTTTGTCATAATTGTCAGAAACCTGGACACTATGTGAGAGATTTTCCTCATCCACCTGTGATATGTATGTATTTTCGCGTAGTAGACCATGAGACAAAATATTGTCTGAAACTTCTGGTAAAAATACAAGACAAGAGGAACCAAAATTATTAGAATGTCTAATGGATTTCTGTAGAAAAAAAAGAAGAGGATGGGAAGAAGATCAATATAGTTACTAGAGGTGGAGAAAATATAGGAGAAGATGCAACAAATAAGGATCGAGATCAATTCCATTTGGTCAAGAAGAATACAACGTCTGGAAAAAATTTTAATGCACACAAAGAGAAGGAGACTTTCAAAGAGGCTAGATAAAATATTTTGAAGGAGAACATTGCATCGACTTCAAGAACAAAGCCAGTGGATGAGGTACCACTACATGACATGTCTGCATTATTTGATCAGACCAACAAAGAGCAACGTTTAGAGAAAGTAAGTAACTTAAGAAACGTTTTGGGGTCATGTGTAAAGTTGTTGAATGACACAAATTCTTCAAAAATATTACAATGTTTGTTAGAGAAGTAAAATTTTAGGGAAGAAGGGGTAAAGACAATGAATCAAGTCCATAAGAAGAGAATAAGAAGTAGGGTGAACCGGATTTTATGAGAAGAAAAAAATGAATATAGATTATTATGAAAGTCGGTTTGACAATAGTGAAAACAGTGCAGGACTTGATATACCTGTTGACCTCATGTCAAAGTTTCGACCAATAGAAATATTTATGCAACATTTCCATTGTATTTTCGATGCTAAAGTGTCCTACCACCCTACTGTAGTGAGCTTCCAAGATCATCTTCGCTCACTCGCTTGATGGAACACAAATATGGCCTAGATGACACAAAAACCCATCTTGAAGATGGAAATTAGCAAAAAGTGCATTTGCACCTAAAATTTGGTAGGTGGTGGTGAATTTTGGGTCTGTCTCATAGAGTTGGGGCCATCTAGAGGTCTCACGGCCGCAAGAGTCTAGCACCATGGTGAGTGCCACAACTGGGGGTCTGCTGAGGCAATCAACAACGCGGTTGGTGCTTCCTATTTTATACTTGATGTTGAGGCAGAATTAATGCAATTATGTGGACCACTTCTAATGGTGGTCATTATGAAATTTGCCTTGTGTCGGCATGAACTCCAGTGGCTTATGATCAATGTGGATAATGTCTCCTTCCCAAGAATGTAATGTCTCCATTGGAGACATGCTTTCACAATGGATTACATTTCTTTATCGTAAGTAGGGTACTTACGGAAAACATCTGATAGTGTCTCACTATGATAGGCCACGGGTTGGCCATGCTGAGTGAGAACGACACCCGGAACATAGTTTGAAGCATCCGTCTCGATCTCAAAGGGATGTTGCAGGTCTGATAGTAAAAGTACTGGGGATGAGAACAAGCAATGCTTCAAATCATCAAATGCTTATTGTTGGGACCGGCCCCACACAAATTGATCCTTACCACCAACCCTAGTTACTTTGATGAGGGCCCATGCAATATGGGATATTCCCAACACGAACCTGCGGTAGAAATTGGCAAGGCCCAAGAAGCTCCGAATATCAGTGAGTGTGGTTGGGGCTGGCCAGTCATGAATGACTTGGATCTTATCTAGATCCACATGTACACCATGCTGATCAATGATGTAGCCCAGGTAATGGACCTTGTCCATCCTGAAGGATAATTTTTCCAAGTTGGAATATAGCTTGTGCTGCCACAGGGTTTGCAAAACCTGCTGAACATGTTGCAAGTGTTCTTCCTCTAAATGAGAATGTCATCGAGATACACCACTAAAAAATTATTGGTGAATGGTCATAGGATATCGTCCATCATCCTCATGAAAGTGGTTGGATAATTTATCAAGCCAAAGGGCATGACCAACCATTCTAAAATACCTTCCTTTGACTTGAAGGTGGTATTCCATACATATGTCTGTTCTATCGAGATCTGGTGGTAGCCAAAATTCAGATCAATATTACTGAAGTATTTCCCCCCCATGAGTTGATTAATGAGGTCATCGATTTTGGGAATCATGTACCTATTTATGACTTTGATTTTATTCAGGGCCCGATAATCAATGCATAGTCACCAGGTTCCATCTTTCTTCTGTACCATCATGATTGGGCTCCCACAAGGTGATGAGCTAGGACATATGTGCCCCTTGTGGAGCAGTTGTTGGATCTACTGCTTGATCTCCTCATTCTACAACAAAGAGAGGTGGTAGAATGGCCCATTGGGAAGCAATGCACCGGGGGTTAGATCGATGGGGTGCTTGATCTAACAATGTAGAGGTACATCGGTAGGTGAGGAGAAGACATCCGAGTATGCTTCAACGACCTTATCCACTTGCTTCTGCTGTGTGGAGAGGTTGGCCACAGAGACCCTGGATGTGGCTGGGATGTTTATCTCATTCTAATAGAAAATCACGAAGAAGACAAAATTCCCCATCTAAGAGATGACCTTCCTGCATTTCTTGGCAAAGATCAAGGAAATAACACTAGGTGGGACTGCCTCCAGTATCCTATAAAATTTCTTATTCAGAGTAATAATAACATTGCGAGGCCTAGACTCATATATAATGTGGAGTTTCCATAAATATGGTTGGCCCAAAACAACATTACAAACTTCGAGAGGGGAAACATCATACAATACCTCATCTTTGAAGGGCTTAATGTTGTATGACATGTGACATTGTCGGATGACGCGTATGTTGCTTCCTTGGCGAATCCATCTAATGGTGTAGGGTCGTGGGTGAGATGTTGTCAGCAGGGTGAGTTTCTTTAAAACCTCTGCTGAGATGAGGTTCTTTTGGTTACCACTATCAATGATGAAGTGCAACAGGGTACCCTTCACCCACATCTGTGAATGAAAAAGGCGCTCACCTTTCTCTGGCTCGTATGGTTCACTAGGATGGAGCTTGGTGATAAAGATAGCACTGGGTTCTACATCAATGATCTGTCTCCCCCTTTATGGTCCTGATTCATATTCATAACCCAGATCTTATTCAGAGGCTTTCACCTCAGCCACCAATGACTTCTTTGAGCGGGAATCAACAATGTTATGCCACGGGATCTTATGGAAGTCGCACAACTTCCTGGTATCTTTATTTGTATTCTCGGTGTCCTTATTTGCTTGCGGCCTGGACTAGTTTTCTTGAGGTGGTCTGTCTTTTATATGTCCTTTGTTTTGTGGGTTGGGGCCACCCTTTCCTGGCCCTTGTTGTGAGGGGTTTCTAGGACCAAATTTCTGCGTCTTTTGTTTGAGCTTCTGCTCGATTTTGACAGTATATTGGCAGGCCGCGCTCAAGGATGAGATGTCTAGAAACTCCATTTCGGCTTGGATGTATATATGTAGACTGCCGCGATACTTGAGCACCATATGTCACTCAAAATATTTGACACCCAGCTTGGTGTGCAAGGTATGGAAGATATTTGTGAACTCGAGCACTGCCTGGTCTCTTTCCTGTCGCAGTGTGGTCCATTTTGTATACAGGTCGTCATAACTTCCAATAGGGTAGTATTGTTCCTTAATAGCATCCCTGAAGGAATCCTAGGTGAATGAGACTATAAACAATGAGGTTTCCTCTATTTCCTTCTGCTCATAGAAAGTTTCCCACCAATATTTGACATGGGGAATGACTTTGAGGAGTGCAAAAGTAATATTTTCTCTATTCAAGAAGTTATGGACAGAGAAATACCCTTCTAGCAGATTAAACCATTTGTCTACAACATCTGCATCTATATGACCTTCAAATATAGGAATATTGAAGTTGATTTGTACCTTGAAGACGGGACACCTCTATTTGAGGAAGATGTGTCGCTTGTTGGTAGACGCCGAAGGATTTGCACAAAACTATCCATCATATCGTTCCTCTATTGTGTGAGGGATTCCTCGAGAATTTTTTTGAAGGGATCTCCTATCCCGTAGTTTTTATTTTCTCCCACCATGAGAGGTCGCTTGGGCATGCGAGATATTTTTTCCTCAAGAGGAACAAGTTCAAGACCCAATTCTTTGTACCCTGACCTCGTTGGGGACATGCATTAAGAATGGCAAGGAGCATACCACTATGATACCAATGATCCAGATTTTATGAGAAGAACAAAATTTATACATATTAGTATCAAAATATGATTAACACAAAATAACAGATATACAGTAAAATTGGTTTCTATTCAATAAGGAAATAAGATGAACCAATAAAATGCAGCAGAAAACAAGCTTGCTAGAATGGTGGTGGCTTATGTCTGAGAAGAGATGTAACCACTGCACTCATTTTACACAAGATGATTACAATGAGGCTCTCAAGTCATTTTTACAATAAACAAGAATGTCAAAAACTCGAGACATCCAAAAACCTAACCCTAGGAGATGAAGCGCCAAAATTCATGTGGGCCCCGTTTGGGTAAGTTAGTACATCAACTTCCCGGGGTTGTAACTTTTTCATACGATATCCATTATAGGCACACAATATCCCTTTGGAAAGGTCTATCCAAGGACTACACATGTTTCTTGTGGTGATCCCTATGCATGTTGGCTGTCACGAGCCCTAAAAACTGTTGGGTATGTGTTATATTCTTTGCATGTATGTGTGTGGGTGCGTTAGATATGACAATTGTGTTTGATGATCCCTTGCACTAGTGCTTTGTTTGTACTGTGTGCATCGGGTG
>SNQJ01S0177340.1:19838-32949 GCA_010110895.2 Picea sitchensis
TGAGTGTATTATAATTCAAAGTGAATACAAAATAATTTATTTCAATAATAAATTTAATGGAGAAATTAGAAGTGGACCCAACCCTAAAATAAGGGTTTATTACTGAATTCATGGTGGATTTCTGGTTAGAACATATTATTGCAGGGTTTATTACTGAATTTGCAGTCAATACATCGAAGTCATATAATGCTGCAGAGCATGATTTATTGAAAGGACCAAGAGGGAGGTACATTAGGTCTCTTTACACGTCATTCAAGATATTATTGCATGATAGAAGTGTGATGACCATGGAATCATATAGCTAAATCACTTTGCGTGCATGGGGGAACTGGGGGAAGCACTAAGGAATATATGAGATATGGAGAGGGCTCTGGATGAAGTCTAGAAGAAGGAAACAATATACCTCATAATGATGGATTAGGAACAAGACAAAAAAATAATAAGGAAAGCATGAGTGACACACAACGAATGACCATACCAGTATAAGATCAGTAATAAAAAGAGGGAAGTAGCCGATCGAGAGGGCTTGAACAGTGATGAAGAGGTAGAGGATCTCCATGTGACAGGGCAGATTGAGGAAATATTGCATGCCACATATGAGAGGAAAACCCGAGGTTAGAGGTACAACACAGAAGAAGGCTCTTCATTCCAGATCCAAATTATTGTGGAACCCAAAACCCCATGTGCGACTAAGACATCTGAATAAGAAAAACTGGTTAACCAATACGTGATTAGTGGTAGAAGGATTTTTATAGGACATGGGTCCAGTGGAAACTCCAACAAAATTATAAGTTCAACAAGTAGAAATCAAGTATCTACACTGCACAGAGGTGGTAGTACAACAAAATTTACAATGGAAGGACAAGATCCAACTATTAGGTTACCAGAGTTCCTAGGAGACAGGTCACATGAACCAAAAAATAATTTGTTTATCTATGAGAAGATATGGGCAACCAAGCAGATTACAGATGAAGATACAAAGGTTGTGCAGTTGGAAATCACATTCAAAGATCACGCATTAGAATGGTACATGGGTATCACAACAAATAATCCAACGAGAGCGCCTACAACTATAGCAGAGGTGAAGAGGAAATTAATCAATGAATTTTAGAAACCAAGTTTAGAGGATCAGTTCATGAATGAAATGATAGAGATTAAGCAGAAACCAGGAGCATCATTTTGGGAGGTGGAACAAAAGTTCAAAAGACTAAAAGATAAGTTGAAGTACCCTATTACTGATATGAAACATATACATTTGTTTGTTAACTCTTTATTGCCACAACTGAAGTATCCTTTAAGACAAAAAAATTCTAAAGTTAGGCTGAGGCCCCGCAAGAAGCCTTACAACTAGAGGAAAATCAATATAGGAATATAGATCCAACTGTGTAAGAGATCCGAAGAACTTAACATTTCAGTTGAATCAAAATAAAAGTAACGAGAAAAGAGAAGATGTCCGATGTACACTATGCAAGACAAAAGGTCATCATAAGAATGAGTGTCCAACCTTTGTGCATTATATAGGAGTAGGTATTCCAAATCATTTATCTTTAGGAGGACCATGGTGTGAGATATGCAGATCACATGGACATGATCCCTATCATTGTCCCATGATGCAGAGGTATAAAACAACATCGAATAGTACTTTTTGTAATTTGGACAAGTTAGTTGGACACAAAGACAAGGATTGCATAATATTGGAGATAATGAAGGAGAGGGCATCATATGCATATAGGGTGCAGTATGAGTTAATGGCATCACAACATGTGCAACAACCGCAGTATAATAATGCACAACAACCATAGTATAATATCGTGTAAAAGTTTCAAGCGCAACCATAGTATAATAATGCACACAAATTTGGAGAACAATTGCAATATAACAATGCACAACAGTGTGCAATGCCACCACGGTACAACAATAAATAGTCACAGTACAATCAGGGACCTTAGTACAATACACTACATTAAGACAATCATGGTAACATATGAGGCTTCAGAGGACGAGGCCGTGAAGGAAGAGCCTTTGGAGGAAGTAGAGGACCTGTAGTTTGTCATAATTGTCAGAAACCTAGACACTATGCGAGAGATTTTCCTCAGCCACCTGTGACACGTATGTATTTTCGCGTAGTAGACCATGAGACAAAATATTGTCCGAAACTTCTGGTAAAAATACAAGAGAAGAGGAACCAAAATTATTACAATGTTTAATGGATTGTTGTAGAAAAAAAAGAAGAGGATGGGAAAAAGATCAACATAGTTACTAGAGGTGGAGAAAATACAGGAGAAGATGCAACAAATAAGGATCGAGATCAATGCCATTGGGTCAAGAAGAATACAACGCCTGGAAAATTTTTTGATGCACACAAAGAGAAGGAGACTTTCAAAGAGGCTAGACAAAACATTTTGAAGGAGAACATTGCATCAAATTCAAGAATAAAGACAGTGGATGAGGTACCACTGCATGATATGTCTACATTATTTGATCAGACCAATAAAGAACAACCTTTAGATAAAGTAAGTAACTTAAGAAACTTTTTGGGGTCATGTGTAAAGTTGTTGAATGACACAAATTCTTCAAAAATATTACAATGTTTGTTAGAGAAGTGCAATTTTGGGGAAGAAGGGGTAAAGACAATGAATCAAGTCCGTAAGAAGAGAATAAAAAGTAGGGTGATCTGGATTTTATGAACATAATGAAATGAATACATATTATTATGAAAGTCGGTTTGACAATAGTGCAGAGATTGCCGGACTTGATATACTTGCTGACCTCTTGTCAAAGTTTCGACCAATAGAAATGTTTCTGCAGCATTGCCACTGTATTTTCGATGCTGAAGTGTCCTACCACCTTACTGTAGTGGGCTTCCCAGATCATCTTCGCTCACTCGCTTGATTGAACAAAAATATGGCCTAGATGATACAAAAACCCATCCTGAAGATGGAAATTAGCAACAACTGCATTTGCACCTAGCATTTGGTAGGTGGTGGCGAATTTTGTGTCTATATCATAGAGTTGGGGCCATCCGGAGGTCTCATGGCCGCAAGAGTCTAGCACCATGGTGAGTTCCGCGACTGGAGGTTTGCTAAGGCAATCAACGATGCAGTTGGTGCTTCCTATTTTATACTTGATGTTGAGGTGGAGTTACTGCAAGTATGTCGACCAATTCTAATGGCAGTCATTATGCAATTTGGCTTGTGTTTCCATGAAATCCAGTGGCTTATGATCAATGTGGATAATGTCTCCTTCCCAAGAATGTAATGTCTCCATTGGAGACAGGCTTTCACAATGGACTGCATTTCTTTATCGTAAGTAGGGTACTTACGAAAAATATCTGATAGTGTCTCACTATGATAGGCCACAGGTTGGCCATGCTGAGTGAGAACGATGCCCACAACATAGTTTGAAGAATCTGTCTCGATCTCAAAGGGATGTTGCAGGTCTGATAGTGAAAGTACTGGGGCTGAGAGCAAGCGCTGCTTCAAATCATCGAACGCTTATTGTTGGGACCGCCCCCACACAAATTTATCCTTACCACCAACCCTGGTTACTTGGCTGAGGGCCCATGCAATATGGGATAATCCCAACACAAACTTGTGGTAGAAATTGGCAAGGCCCAAGAAGCTCCGAAGATCAATGAGTGTGGTTGGGGTTGGCCAGTCATGAATGACTTGGGTCTTAGCTAGATCCACATGTACACCATGATGATCAATGATGTAGCTCAGGTAATGGACCTTGTCCATCCTGAAGGATCATTTTTCCAAGTTGGCGTATATCTTGTGCTGCCACAGGGTGTGCAAAACCTGCTGAATATGCTGCAAGTGTTCTTCCTCTAAATGAGAATGTCATCCAGATGCACCACTACAAAATTATTGGTGAATGGTCACAGGATATCGTCCACCGTCCTCATGAAAGTGGTTGGAACATTTATCAAGCCAACATGCATGACCAACCATTCTAAAAGACCTTCCTTTGAATTGAAGTATTTCCCCCCCATGAGTTGATTAATGAGGTCGTCGATTCAGGGAATCATGTACCTATTTCTGACTGTGATTTTATTAAGTACCCGATAATCAATGTATAGTCACTAGGTTCCATCTTTCTTCTGTACCAGCATGATTGGGCTCCCACAAGGTGATGAGCTAGGACATATGTGCCCCTTGTGGAGCAGTTCTTGGATCTACTGCTTGATCTCCTCATTCTACAACAAAGAGAGGCGGTAGACTGGCCCATTGGGAAGTAGTGCGTCGGGGGTCAGATCGATGGGGTGCTTGATCTGACAATGTAGAGGTACCCTTGTAGGCGAGGAGAAGACATCCGAGTATGCTTCCACGACCTTATCTACTTGCTTCTGCTGTGTGGAGAGGTCGGCCATAGAGACCTTGGATGTGGCTGCAACATTTATCTCATTCTAATAGAAAATCATGAAGAAGACAAACTTCCCCCTCTAAGAGATGACCTTCCTGGATTTCTTAGTAGAGATCAAGGAAATAACACTAGGTGGGATTGCCTCTGGTATCCTCTACAATTTCCTTTTCAAAGTAATAATAACACTGTGAGGTCTAGACTCATATACAACATGGAGTTTCCATAAATATGGTTGGCCCAAAACAACATTACAAACTTCGAGAGGGGAAACATCATACAATACCTCATCTTTGAAGGGCTTAATGCCATATGACATGTGACATTTTCAGATGACGCGTATGTCGCTTCCTTGGCAAAGCTATCCGATGGTGTAGGGACGTGGGTGCGACGTTGTCGGCAAGGCGAGTCGCTTGAAAACCTCTGCTGAGATGAGGTTCTTTTGGCTACCACTATCAACGATGAAGTGCAACAGGGTACCCTTCACCCACATCTGTGAATGAAAAAGGCGCTCACCTTCCTCTGGCTCATATGGTTCACTAGGATGGAGCTTGGGGGTAACAATAACATTGGGTTCTACATCGATGATCCGTCTCCCCCTTTATGGTTCTGACTCAGATTCAGAACCCAAATCTTATTCTGAGGCTTTCACCTCAACCACCAATGACTTCTTTGAGCGGGAATCAACAGTGTTATGCCAGGGGCTCCTATGAAAGTCGCACAACTTCCCGGTATCTTTATTTGTATTTCCGGTGTCCTTCTTTGCTTGCGGCTTGGACTAGTTGTCCTGAGGCAGTTTTTCTTTGCTATGTCCTTCGTTCTGTGGGTTGGGGCCACCCTTTCCTGGCCCTTGTTGTGAGGGGTCCCTAGGACCAAATTTCTGTGTCTTTTGTTTGAGCTTCTGCTCGATTTTGACGGTATATTGGCAGGCCACGCTCAAGGATGAGATATCTAGAAACTCCATTTCAGCTTGGATATATATATGCAGACCGCTGCGATACTTGAGCACCAGATGTCGATCAAAATATTTAGACACCCAACTTGGTGTGCAAGGTATGGAAGATATTTGTGAACTCAGGCATTGCTTGGTCTCTCTCCTGTCGCATTGTGGTCCATTTTGTATACAAGTCGTCATAACTTCTAATAGGGTAGTATTGTTCCTTAATAGCATCCCTGAAGGAATCCTAGGTGACTGAGACTATAAATAATGAGGTTTCCTCTATTTCCTTCTTCTCATAGAAAGTTTTCCACCAATATTTGACATGGGGAACGACTTTGAGGAGCGCAAAAGTAATATTTTCTCTATTCGAGAAGTTATGGACAAAGAAACACCCTTCTAGCAGATTAAACCATTTGTCTACAACATCTGCGTCTATATGAACTTCAAATATAGGAATATTGAAGTTTATTTGTACCTTGAAGGGGGGACGCCTCTGTTTGAGGAAGATGCATCGCTTGTTGGTAGGCGTCGAAGGATTTGCGCAAAACTATCCATCATCTCGTTCCTCTGTTGTGTAAAGGATTCCTCGAGAATTTTTTCGAAGGGATCTCCTATCCCGTAGTTTTTATTTTCTCCCACCATGAGAGGTCGCTTGGGCATGCGAGATATTTTTTCCTTAAGAGAAACAAGTTCAAGACCCAATTCTTTGTACCCTGATCTCGTTGGGGACATGCATTAAGAATGACAAGGAGCATACCGCTATGATACCAATGATCCAGATTTTATGAGCAGAACAATATGAATACAGATTAGTATCAAAATATGATTAACACAAAATAACAGATATACAATAAAATTGGTTTCTATTCAATAAGGAAATAAGATGAACTAATAAAATGCAGCGGAAAACAAGCTTGCTAGAATGGTGGCGGATTATGTCTGAGAAGAGATGTGACGACTGCACTCATTCACCAGAAGATGATTTCAATGAGGCTCTCAAGGCCTTTTTACAATAAAAAGGAATGTCAAAAACTCTAGACATCCAAAAACAAAACCCTAGGAGATGAAGCGCCAAAAGTCATTTGGGCCCCGTTTGGGTAAGTTAGTACATCAACTTCCCGGGGTCGTAACTTTTTCATACTATCTCCATTATATGCGCACGATAGCCCTTTGGAAAGGTCTATCCAAGGACTACACATGTTGCTTGTGGTGATCCCTACGCATGTTTACTGTCACGAGCCCTAAAAACAGTGTTTAGGGTCTCAAAACGACCCTGGAAGTCAGGGACCCGAAAACTAGGAAAAAACTACCGAATTGGGAAACAATTCGCATTGTTACTCTACACCAGGAGAAATTTTCTATGCTTACAAACTTTGTCAATGAATCTGCAACATTCTTCAAAGTGTCAAAATTTTCTAGCAACACCTTCTTTTCTTCAACCATGTCTCTCACAAAGTGATACTGAACATCAATATGCTTTGTCTTCGAATGATAAGATGGATTCTTTGTCAGGAAGATTGCACTCTGACTGTCACAATCTAATCTTACTGCTTGTTGTACCAACCCAATACCCGAACACAATCTCTGTAACCATACTACTTCCTTGCTTGCATGAGTGGCTGCCATGTATTCAACTTCTGTAGTTGAGAGTGTCACTACAACTTGTCTTTTACTCATCCAAATAGATTAAACACATACCCACTTGTAGATCTTTGGTGATCCAGATATTCAGCTCAGGAAGCACGCACATAATTATGTTCAAAGACAATTGCATACCCAAAAGCAATGTGGGAGCCAATTCACGCAATGCCCCACTGATCATCAAGATAACCAACATTCTTTAACATAGTTCTTTATTGAAATTTGTCACAAGCAACAATAATCTGAAGTACAGTACTTCCATTTTGAAAACAAGGTTGGTTATCTATAGGATCCCTCCAGTTTTTGAGTTTTGTATATAGTTTCTTTATACATCTTATTATTGTCACGTTGTTATGTCATGATGCTAGTAGTGATCTATTGAAATTAATGCGAGGCAATGTGGGGCAACATGCATCTGATATGTCAGTTTTGAGAATTTGATGATCCAACAAGGCAGGTTGATGCGGGACAGGATCCTGCTGACAGGCATTTCTTTTCTTGCGTTCACACATACAAGGGGCATTAGTTTTTACAAATTGTTACCAATTACATTCAATAAACATTTTCAATGGAAACGAGTGATGCTATTCATTTCTATAGGATATCATTGATCATTATATATATATCAAATTGTCTTTAAAAATTGTAACAACACGTTTGGAATTCTGCCCTCTGAACTTCATTCCAGGATTTAAGCTCTTTTGGGTATTCAAGAAGATACGGAGTGAGAAAATTGATTGCATATAATTCAACTTGGATTCACCCAACATCTTTATAATCTCTTCCAAATACTATTTTGTTTGTGACAGTGTAGTTTTTACATATGGTTTAATTGCACTGTATTAGATATCATTGTTTGATCTCGTTTGTCATGGGTGCCTTATACATAAGGTTTATCTGTTCACAACAAATTGATTTGGGAAAAACAATGTGAGGCCATAATGGCCATTGTATGAGCACTTGGGTTCAAATAACACACGAGGGGGTATTACAACTATGTTATAGATGGAAAAAACAAGATTTTCATTGCCCAAGTTAATGAAATTTATAACTAGGTTCAGTCGAGCATTTTTTCCATTGAAAAATCTGCTGACTATTAAATTGCTTGGTGAGAAAAATCCTTTACACTTTATAAATCTATGTTTCTTATCAACTTGTCTAATAAATTCATTATACCCTTCCATCTTAAGAGCATAATCCATCCTAATGCTGCTATGGCTCATGAACCACTATTGCAGTTGTTATTATTGCTTGTGAACCACTATCTGAAGTACAGTAATAATTGAAGTTGTTATTGTTGCTTGGTGCACTCTTTGTACCATAGTTGGTTTACTTTTAATAGTAAATTTGAGGATGTCATAAAATTTTCATTACTATATTTGTGTAAGGGCTATGCTATTTTTTATTTAACAGGTTACAATAATATTTGAAAACAAATCTCTATATTTGATATTTCTGAGGAAGAAATCAAAATATACATTTGACTAGTCCTGTAAGGACTCAAGTACTTTGGATCCCAATACTGTTTTGCTGTTTATAATTAAAAACAAAGAAACTTAAAAAAACCTTATTACAGTCTTCCCTAGGTATCCCTAAGGATATTCATTTTTTCATCAAAACAATATTATCAAAGGATATGCCTCTATTCAAATATTCAAAGGTCACAAGTACAAAAATAAAATATTTCTGAATTTGATAGGAATGCTTTCTCTGAATTCTTATTCAGTTAAGGTAGCTAAAAATAAGAGAGTTTATTTGAAAAGGAATACAAAGATAATTATGATAAACCATGTATTGCAAACTTTTATGCATTGTGCTTGATAAAATTGGTGATTTATAAGCATTAGTATGTCAAAAATATCTTAATCGTTAATTTAAGTTTGAAAGGCATTGCAAGTAAATGAAGTTTAGAGCATAAGTAGACAATTTAGAAAATATTGATAAATCGGGAATCATTTACAAATATTGGCATGGCAAAAGAGGCTAGCAATCTTTCTTTAAAGAAAGATTTAACATATTATATATGGTTCTTATCACATCATCCATCACCATATCCATTTCCTTGTATATAAAAATATATCTTCAAAGCAAGGTAACCTTTCATTTATTCAACTCATAAACCTTTTTTTCACTGGTAAATTAAAGATTGTTATTAATATTTTTTTCATAATTAGTAATACACAACTTGCCCAAAATTGCAATGTGGTTTTGTTATCCCAAATAACAGGTTTTGGCTGTTTGGTTTGACTCTTTATCTTCCATAATGATGATTTGCTTTCTCATTATCGTGCGATATTTTCTTATCCTTGCATATATTTAATGAACTCTATATCAACAAGAGTGGAATTGGAAGTCTTGGGGATTTCAAAGGACAAATTTCCATATAAATCACATAAAACAAAGATGAAACTCAAGAACAAAATAAATGTAGGTTCAACCAACATATTGCTATTTCCTTATGAAATGTATTTCAACCCAAGAAGCATTAATAAAATTCACAAATATTGAGCATACAAATTGAGGAATGTACCATGAGCAATATTGCAAATACAAGAACAAGCTAGTGAGCATAACAACATAAGGGAATCTTCTAGATTCCCTGGAAAATACATGGCAATCTCTAGTTTTAATCAATTGTTTTTGGAATTTATTTTTTTCTTAAATCTTGAGGCGATTTTGTAACACTCATTCCAATTTTTCATAAAAGTACTAAATGTGAGAAAAACGAGTATTTTTCAAGAATTATCATCATTATATATAATAAAAGTTTTCTTAATTTTCCGTAGTAGTTACAACATCCTCTTGATCCTTTTATGTTCAAAACTTTTATATTTTCAGATCTATCTTATGATGGCATATCCATAGACTGATACTGACACATGTTATGATCATATTTTGTAAAGGTTTACAAAACCTATATTTTTAAAATATTTCTGTATATACTAGCACAGGGGCTGTTGCATACTGAAACATATCTCTGGTCCTTTGTTTTGATGGGCATAGGCTGTCCCAATGGATCAGAAAAATACATGGAAACATGTATTCTACCGAATGCAATTTTCTTTCTCATCGGATGAAATAAAATTTCACTTTTTTCTGAGGAAAAAAAAGTTTTCATAATTCAAAAAAAATGTTATTTTGCAAAATTAACATTTTGTGGAATAAAAAAGTAAATATAGGTATGAAAATACATTCTTAAAATTCCAAAATTTCAATTCAAATAAGATTTAATCATGGTAGAAAATTCTTTTATTTTGGTAAAATGAGTGCTTAAACACTGTTGATTAATTAAAATAGGTGCAAAAACACTACTTTAAATTAAAAAGACTCCTATTCTCTTAATTCCTCATTTAGGATTCATTGTTTAATTTTCTTTTAAAAAAAATAATGACTTACTTGTCAATGCATGGTGAAGGGGGTGAAGGGACTTATATTGCATGGTAAAGGGGGTGAAGGGACTTGTATTGCATCTCAGGAAACATCCCCCATGTCCCCCATCTTAATGATTTTCCCCTTTTTCTCATGGTAAAATCCTTCCCTTATTTTTTTTTTTTAACAAAAATATAGTATAATTGAAACGATCAATTTAGAAACTTAAAACTTAAAAGAATATTAAAAATAAAAACCCCAATAAACACAACTAAAAAAAAGTAAAAAATAAACCAAACATATTCTTCTAATAAAAGGTAAAGTTGAAAAAGACAACAAAATAATAATTTTTTGAGTCTTGCTCCTCCCTCCCTTCTCATGTTTCCCTCCTCTCATGGGCTCATGTGGCTACAAAATTCACTGATAATGACACTTGCCACTTTCCAATGGCCAAGTGGCTGTGAAGGTTTGTGGGAGGGGGAGAAGAAGAATAGATGGGGAACAGGGGGATGATAGAGTTAAAAGTTATCCAAATATAATTAATTTTTTGATTAGTAAGAAGTAGCTGTTATATTAAAACATAGAAATAGAGGAGTATACAAAAAGATCTAGTGATCGAGCTTGATAATTTTCAAAATTATCACTTGTGTGGCCACAAGGTTGATATTTACACTGTAAGTATACCAACACGCCATACAAAATGTCCAAATATAATTAATTTTTTTGATTGAAGTAGTTGTTATATTAAAACGTAGAAATAGAGGAGTATACAAAAAGATCGAGTGATCAGAGCTTGAGAATTTTCAAAATTATCACTTGCATGGCCACAAGGTTGATAGTTACACTATAATTATACCAACAAGTCATACAAAGTGTCAAATACTATCCGCTTGGAATTGAAAGTAACCATATACTGTTTAATAGGTTATTCACAAACACAACTATGCATGACTAGGATTTCACTGCCATATGATAACATACAATTCAAATAAAATAGAGATAAGGGACGAGCATAAGTGCTTTGCAACACCTTTTGCCTCTAAGTAAATCTCTATTTAATGGTCGTAGTGGTGGATAGAGGCGTTTGTCATTATTGTTACAACAGTCTAGGGTTTAAGCCTTTAGGTGGTACTTGGTGATAATATTTTAGCACTCGTAGAAGAGGAGGTCTGTGGACGAGTGAGGGGACAAGAAACTTCAAAGTGTATCTTTGTTGAATGTAATGGAGGCTCGAAAGCTTGGCCAAACTAGTTAATAAGATTTGTAGAGATATGTTGTAGTTTAATTTTGCATAATTCATTGTTTGATTAGTGTGGGGTATTTTGTGTGATGAATTAATATTATAGTGATGTATGAAATCAAAGTGGCTTTGTTTTGTTGCATTTTTACTTTGAATTGCAGGGAGGTGTAGTTCCTCTGCATCAACTGGTATTAGAGTAGGTTGAACTTGTGGTGGGGAAGATCAATGATATATTAGTATTAGATTGAGTAATATGTGAATGCTGGTGAGGTGGAGAGCTTGCAAGAGGAGAGCCTAGAACAAAATCATAGTGATGGCACATAGAGGAAGAGTTCATGGAAGATCCACAATACCAAAGGGTGCAGAATATGTGAATGACCTTGTAGCAATGGTGAGGAAAATGATGGCCATAATGGATTCCATGGAGGTATCCCAAAGGAGAGGTATTTCACATGTTATACCTCTATTTTTCACAGTAGGTCTCACAAGGGACCTACTGATGTCATCTTTCCAGAATTACATGCCATTGTTACAAAATTCATTGTTTTTTAGCACAATGGCTCTTATCCTAGATATAAGAGTGATCAATCGCTTGTTTCTCTTGTGCAAGGTGCGACTGATCGCTTGTTTCCTTTATGCAACAAGCGATTGCCCCTAGAACCTTCTATATTTCAGGAGTTGCGATTAGTTCAACTTGGGATAGGCTGGATATGATCTATCACAAGCCTTGGAACTTGTGTATGACCTATTGTTCATCAAATTCCAAAATTTGAATCGATCTCTAAACCACCTCTATTATTCTATAAAAGAAAGGAAAATCAAGGGTTAATGAAGCTGAATCGATGATATCCTTTGATAAGGGGATCAAATTTTGCTCAAAAATTCAAAGTGCTCGGAATCGCTTCAAACCGAACGAGAGCGTAGGCCTCGTCGTTGCGAACCCAACACAACTTGTTTCGTCTCAAACAGACGTCGGGAGCGAGAGATATAGCGATCTGTTCGTCAAGTCAAATAGGTAAAACATTTTTTGCTGACTGTACAGTCCGTACGGGTTGACGTGGAAGGGCCGTACAGACCGTACGATGATGTGGAATCCGATGATGTGGCAGAATCCAGTTGGTTGTTGAAGGTGAATGATGTGTTGACACGTGTCATTCTATGATTGGTGGTTTGATGCCACGTGGCCCAATCAAGGGCTGCCACGTGGCACCTTTATATTGGTTGATTGTTATATGAAAAATATGTTGGAGTCCGTGGGGTTCGACCCCCGGACCTCCCCATCGCATAAAACTTTACAAACATCCACCCGACCATTACACCACTAATTGTTCCTTGGTACATAAGTGTGTTTTAAATTATTTGAATTCGCATTATGTATTGAATGGCGGGGGGGACAAGTCGGGGCTTAGCCCCGACCCGCGGTCTTGTGGATAACATATGTGACCATATATTGGTTGTAATGGCTCTAAATTAATTTCAGCAACCATTAAATTAATAACAACAGTAAAATTTAAAAAATTACTTAATCTAGCACATTCAATCTAATATTTCAATAAATA
>SNQJ01S0177342.1:0-19828 GCA_010110895.2 Picea sitchensis
GAAGCATCTAGAGGAAGATAATTCTAGAAGCGGAAGATTCTATTAGGTCTTCTTACATCCGCCTTATTCTATTTTATTGAAAGGTCTTATTAATATTGACCTTTATTACATCCAAATACATTGATCTACCTATGTGTGGGTTAGGACCTTAACAGAAGAACAACAACAATGTTCGAACAAACTTCTCTTGTATCCTTTTTGGTGATTATGGCCATTATACTCACCATTTCCCTCAAATTGTTGACTTTAAATGGATGAAAGACTCCGAAAATGGACCATGTCCCCTAGCACTGCCTGCCCCCCAACAGGCCCCACAAAAATATGTGCAGAAACCCCCCCAACTATGTTACAAAACCCCATTCCACACCAAGGGGTGATGAACACCCAACAGGAGATGCATCTAGCCCCACCAAAGATGGGATAGTATCCAAACCCAGGTACTCCTACCAATCACACTATCCTCCTCACTAGTGAGGAAGAAGTTCTTCTACAAATGCGTAGTCGTCAATACATCGCACCTCCTAACTCTGCTCCCACTACCTCGAAAGCATCCCCAGTCACAACTGGACCACCTTTTATGATTCCTTTCCCTAATAATAAAACACCCCTTTGTATTCCTCACATCCCATTATGACAGAATGTCACCAACCCTCAGGTTAGGGAAGCACATAATTATAGTCTGGTCGATGACTTGGCACAATTTCCCGCTGCCATGTCAGTTTTATAAGTCCTTCAAACCTGTCCTACTCAATGGAAGTCATTAATTTCTGCCCTAGGGGCAGTCGACCCTACTAATACTCGACTCATCACCTTTGATCTTGATAGTGGGAAACCTCGTCTCCCCGCTTTGGTCACTTTCCAAATCCCGGTTAAAATCCGTAACATCACAGTTCACCGCTACATCATTGATGAAGGTGCATCCACATGGATAATGTCCAAAATTATATGGCAGAAATTTGTCTCCCCCGAGCTCATACCATCTACCATTACTCTGAGAGCTTATGATGGATGAACATTCTCTCCTGAAGGGATCTTTCAAAATGTCCCCGTTGAACTCGGGGGAAAAACTATCCTCATTGACATTGAATTTATCGACGCTTCGCTCGATTACAACATCTTGTTTGGGCATAGCTACATGTATGTGATGAAGGTTGTGGCCTCTTCCATTTTTTTCACAATGATGTTCCTCCACAATGGGAAGATCGTCACTATTGACCAAGTGTCACATTACGAGCCCAACCCTTCCCCAAACATCGATAATATCCTACCCTTTGTCCACACTAATCCTGATGCCTACCCACTCATAAAGATGGGTTCAATAATTTTCAAAGACCCACCCTTTCTAGGGACATACCATGGAGCACCTTCGCTCATACGTACCTCAACACAAGTATGTGTCATCTCATCCAATGGAACAAAAACTGGAGATACCCTTCCTCCCACATAAGCTTCCTTACTATCTGACGTCCCACTCGTCGCAGAGCTACATCCTCAGGAATCCCTTGATAACTCTTCAGCCCCCCCCTGTTCCCTATTTCACCCTCCCCCAGGGCCACATCCTGGTTTGGGAGACAATCCCCCAAGCCATTACTCAAATCCCCTTCTTTTATCCCCCCACTGGGCGTACAAGATTTCTAGGTAGCCACAACACTTACCCTTCCCAATATGGTGCTAGAAATTCCAGTATGGTATCTACACACACCTTTGATGTTCCCTCAACCATCCCTCCCTCCCCAAATAGAAGGAATCTCGATGTAGATTCCCATACTTACTCCCACCACACCACCTGCACCCCCACTCACTAGCACCACTACTACAGCTGGGGGTAGACGAAAGAAGAAAGAGCTCATCACTCCACTTCCACCACGATTTCAACCTCCTTGTGCACTATCCAAGAAAGATAGACACCCCACCAATAAATTCCTGTCTCTCCCCAAGCTACGCAATCTAATTCAACTCCCTCGAGCAATGACACCGCTCGTCGTTTCATCCAGTTCACCTAATACTACCATTGCATCCCCTATAGGAGGAAAATTATTGCAAACCAAATTCACATGTGCCATCTATTCATAATACGACCATTACACCCACCTTTGCCCCATGCTACCTCACTTTCGGTAGACGCTAGCAACAATACGCCAGATATTTCAGCAAGAACCCCTTCCATCCGCATAATCTCACACACATGTCACTAACATCCACTATGTCACGACCTCATTCAATGAACGTATGAGATGTCCTTTCTCTCTATGTGAATCACTTGATCACTTCACATATCAATGTCCTATGATCATTGAATTTAGGCGTCGTCAATTGGCCCTTATTCCCAATCCTACGATCACCCTAACTCCAGTGATGCTAGTAGTCCCCCCTACTCCCTCTTCGGATATGGTTTATATCTTTTCCCTCGAGCCTGAGGCACTTCCCACTCCTCCCTAGTCATAGATAGTCTCGAGGAGGATTTTCTCCCAAATCCCTCCAATTCTCCAATTCATTTCCCCACAGAAATCTTACGCTCGACTACCATTTTCAACCCACAGTATCTCGATATTTGGTTTATGTCGAGCGAACCCTCATAACCCTCTTGTGTCATTTCCCCTACTTCTTCACCAGAATATAACCACATGGTGACAGTCACCAATGTTATTCCCCGGGATCCCCTATATTCTCGATAGTTCCACTGCGACGAAGACATCCTCGAGGAATTAACTTCCCCCTATTTCCCATGGGATCTGCTCCATCACAGAGCACTCTTTCTTTCACAGGAAGACTTTATGCCTCCCAAACAAGATCCCATATACACAATCAAAACCAAATATTTTCTCCCCTCAAGGCATATATATTGGTTCAATAACCCTATCCATGCCCCCAATGCTTTTGAAGAAGGCAACATGGTCAACATTTCCCCCACCGTCAAAATTGATATTTCCATAAAACCTGGAATCATAGAGGAAATCACCATTGGTGCCGCATGCTCTCCTAAGGAAATCAGAACTTACAAATCTGTCTTCCAGGAATACCGAGACATTTTTGCCTAGTCATACATAGAGATTCCCGGTCTTGGCCCCTCTATTTTCAGACATTGTATCGAAACATGGCCTGATATCACACTTGTACGAAAAAAGAAACACCCATTACACCCATCCAAAGAAGCCACCATCAAAGCCAAAATTGACAAATCACGTGTTGCAGTGTTCATATACCCCATCGCATACACATCATGGGTCTCCAACCTCGTCCTTGTTAACAAAAAACAAGGCATTATTCGAGTCTGTACGAATTTTTGCGATCTCAATCATGCCTATCCCAAAGAAAATTTTCCAATGCCCTTTATCGACCAAATTATCGATGATTGTGTCGGCCACAAGACTTTATCCTTCATGGACGATTTCTCTGGATAAAACCAAATTTAGATTCACCCAGCCGATCAATACAAAACCGCATTCACTACCCCTTGGGATACTTTTTCATATTGTGTCATGCCTTTTGTCCTCAAGAACATTGGTGCCACTTTTCAATGTGCCATGACATACATTTATCATGATCTGGCTCAAATCATTCTCTCCCACTTGGATGATCTCACCACTCGATCCAAGAAACACACTCAACATCTCGATGATTTATGCATCATCTTTCACAGGTGTCGTCAGTACAATATCTGCTTGAATCCTCTCAAGTGCGTATTATGCATCACTGTTGGATACCTCCTTGGGTTCATCATCTCCCAACACGACATCACATTGGACCCCCTCAAGGTCCAAGCCATCAAATAACCCCCCCCCCCNTCGGAATTTATGCCAACTGCAAATCTTGCAAGGCAAAGATAACTTTTTACGCCGCCTTATCCCTGATTACACCACTCGGGCACATGATTTTCTTTGCCTCTTACGTCATGATATCCCATTCCAATGGGATGAACATTCCCAAACCTCTTTTGATGATCTCAAAGTAGCCCTCTCCAATGCCCCATTGATTAGTCCACCCGACTATGACCATGACTATATCCTCTACTTATCATCCCCAACCATCTCTGGAGCAGGAGTTCTCGTCCAATTAAGGGATGATGACCAGGAGCATGTCATTTACTATATTAGTAAAAAACTTTCAGGGCCACCCTTGAAATACAATCACAAAGAGAAAATTTCCCTTGCAATTTTCCTCATAGTCCAGAAACTGCACCATTACATCCTACTTCAAACTACCAAGGTGGTAGTAGATTCCAACCCCATGCAATAATTTCTCAGTCATCGGAAAATTAATGGAAAAATTTCTCGATGGATCATCATCCTAAAGGAGCACGACCTCAAATTTTCAACACCCAAGAGAAAGAAATCCCTCGTCCTTGTCGAACTCATTACAACATTTCCTTCTGATACTGCTAGCGCTCCCATCAATACTGACTTCCCCGATGAACATCTCTTTTTCATCCCTTTGGATGATCCTTGGTATGACATTCTCCTCGTCTACCTCCGAACACAGAAGTTTGGAAACCACCTCTCCAGGGAATATCGTCGATGTATTAGGCACCAGGCCCCTTGTTACCTCCTTATCATCGATATATTATATTGACAATGGGTTGATACCATACTTCGTCAATGTTTGACTATTGACGAAGTCGATAGAGTCTTGAATGACTGCCATAGCAATGCCTACGTTGGCCACCTCTCAAAGATTTCCACCGCCTAGAAAATCATTTGAGAAGGCTATTTTTGGCCCACATTGTTTCACGATTGCATCCACACTATGAAGCAATGTGACCAATATCAAATGAATTCCAACAAAGCGAGAGCACCACCCACTCTTCTCCAACCAGTCATTACTACTGGCCACTTTTTCAAATTGGGCATAGACTTCATGAATTGAAACCCTCCATCTAGCAATGGACACAAATGCATCATCATGGAAGTCGATTATTTCACCAAGTGGGTTGAATCCATGCCCACCTTCAACAAAACCGTTAACATCGTAACACATTTTTTCTTTAAACACGTCATCTTCTGCTTTGGAGTCCCACTACAATTGGTCTCTGATCACAAGAAACACTTCGAGAATGATATTTTTGTCGAACTCTCCTCCAGATTACGCTTATCCCACGATTTCGTCTCCCCATACTACCCTCAGTCCAACAGACAAGTAGAGGCGGTTAAAAAGGTCCTCAAAACCATGTTGCAATGCACATTTAACAAACATAATATCAATTGGCACCATATGTTGTTTTCCACCCTATGGTCTTATCGCATGGTAGTTAAAACTGCCACTATTTTCACACCATTTCATCTTGTCCATGGGGTCGAGGCCACTCTCCCCATTTGATACGAAATCCCCACCTTATGCACCGCTATTGAGCTATTACCCAACACTGCTCCAATGGAACAACGTTTGCTGAACTTAGAGTCACTGGATGAAGATCGTAGGTCTTCATTGCAAAACAATGAAGTAGCCAAAAAATGGTCGAAGGCCACCTTTGATTGCCATGTCAACCTTCGATCATTCAACGAAGGTGACCTCGTCCTTGCTTATGATATCGCTCACGATACCCTCGGCCATGGAAAATTTGAGTCATTATGGCATGGACCTTACATCATCCAACATTGCCTCACTAAATGTGCACACGTCTTGGCCTCTCCTAAATGCCACCCTCTCAAAGAACCTATCAATGGGTTGTACTTAAAGAAATTTTACACTTGAGCGTAGCCATTCTACACTAGGATTTTTCTTTTTGCACACTTTTTGTAGAGATTTTATTATTCTTTTTCCTCCATGCCTTGCGTCTAATCTATCATTCATGTTATTGACAGAGGCCTCCTCCATCGACCTACCACATCGATACGCCGACGGAGCTATCCATTGGACATATAATCTTGCTTCGGCCGCTTGGGCCCTCTATACCCCCTCACAGGAACTGCTCCACTCTAGCGGCATATGGATGAGCTCAACAACCAACAACCAAGTAGAATACACAACTGTCATTGGACTCCTTGTTGAGTCCAGTAGCCTCCATATTTTTCATGTTAGCGTCTTACTAGATTCCCAACTCGTCGTCCTCCAACTTAACAATATGTACCATGTCTGCGATCCATGCCTCTTTCGCAAATACCTTCACGTTAGACTGTTATCTCGACATTTTGATTCAATCAAATTTACACATATCCGAAGACAATGAAATCAAATAGAAGATAATATGGCTAACCTAGAGTTAGATTGGCATTTATCCCATCAAGTTACCATTACACATACATAACCCATCAAAATTCTGTCACAGCATATAAATTAGACATCATAAACAAATAACATCAACACATGTGAACATCACAAAGATCAAAATTTATATCCATATATATATATATATATATATATATATATATATATATATATATCGTCAGTAATGCCATCAATGTTTTACAAAAATGGTACAACACATACAACACATCCATGGGCAGTTGAACCACCTCACCCTTATAATTACAAAATCAGGGTCACATCACCACGTACAAAATGGGCTCATAGGCCTATATAAATATCAACCTACATACTAGAGGCACTCATGGAACCTATAGGGCTCCACCACCTGGTCCTATCTCTGGAGGAAGTGCCCCACTAGTTGGCGGTCCCCCAGGCACTCATGGAACCTATAGGGCTCCACCACCTGGTCCTATCTTTGGAGGAGGTACCCCACTAACTAGGGGTCCCTAAGGTCCTGGGGGCAGTCGCCTAGTCATAGTCGCACCCGCTACAACTGCTCTACGGATCAGGGTCCACAACTCTGTCGGAAGGCCCACACATTGCTTCAGGACTCCCTCATCCTAGATACGAGTCCACATGCCCTCAGGGACTCCTTGCAGAACCACCTCCAATTGACAAAAAAAGTCCTCGAACTCTCCCCCGACCCCCGCCGGAGCAGCATGAGAAGACCCTGCACCAGGGTCATCAAATCAACACCTCCTACCCAATCTCTCATCATGATCTAGCCTCGTACCACCCTCATCTCACCACCGTCTCTCCCCTACCCGTGGCTCTTTCCATGATGGTCTCACCATCCCCTGACGCACTAGTGCATTGACCAACTCAAACTCTTGTCCGCGAGGTCCCACATATGCACACACAACAAACAAATGATAGCATCAACATTCATCCATAAAACACATGCTATATTATCTAAAACATCAAAGAATCAAATATATCATCATACCTCTACGATCAAACACCTCTCCGAGGGGTGGCACTATCTCTGGGTCATCCCAGAAATCCACCCCACTATAAGGGAACTAGAGTATTATATGTGGCATCCGATGCCACACTCACGCAAGCTTGGATATAAAATAATGGCCACCCTACCCACCACCATGAAAAACCAAAATTGTCACCCACCGCCTCAGTCACGACTCTCGCACACCATGTGCGTCCAATAAAACCCTCAGGCGCAACATGGGCACCCTCTCCATAAACCACACTACCAAGATGGAACCAAAGGAAAAATCCCTTGATTCAGCAGCTCGACACCTGTTGAGATGCCCCACCATATTGGCATGTAGCATCAATCCCTAGGCAAAATGCTCACCCCCCAGTGCCCTCTGCATGATCCTCAACTGAACCCCATTGATCCATTGAGTCGCGAGAGATCCATACACTCTTGCAATCATCGATGCAACACACCGATGCACAAGGGCATTCATCACCCCAATCCTCACCACAGAGCTAGACATATAGTCCTCTCTCAAACAATAGGTTTAGGATAGGACAACCAACTGGCCATCCCTGGGTAACACAGGCTCAACAGGTAGTAGGGTTCCCTGAAAAAGGGTGTCCAGTCAAAAAATATACATCCTCTATTGCAGAGAATGCCAAATTCTCACCTCGCACAATGAAACACTGCAGATCCAGAATCCACATCAAAATCAAGAACTGCAGCAGGTACTCTTGTGCCCACACTAGTGAACACTCAAAAAACTTCAGCAGCTTGCAGGCTGTCAAAGAGCCCCTTACATCCAACTCCTCATCTCTCACCACCTCTCTCAAGCACACCCAGTCCCTCTCCCTCCAGTGGAATAGCATCGTCAACTGGTCACCTGCATCCACACATACAATATTTGATTAGCCATCACAACCCATAAAAACACCAAAATCTCCAAAAAAGATAAGTTTTTGCACCCTTCAACTTTGCCATCAAGGCGTGGATTTTTTCCCCACTGGCGCGCACATATGCACGCCTCTTCATCCCATAGTTGCGCACTTATGCACGACTGTTGAAAATATAAGAGCTCACTCATGCACCCCTGTCACACACACAAATGCGCACCCTAGCACGTTTGTTTGCTACATAGTTGTGCATGCATGCACAACTGTCAGGAACACAGCCATGCATGAATGTGTTGTTGTGCTTTGAACAAGTGTGCATCCAATGTGCATTTGTTTTCCCAATTTAGGAGCCCCTGTCCGTGGATCTCCCAATTATATCTGCACACTCATGCACCCAAATCATTCGATTGCCCATGCATTAGGGGGGCCACCCTCACAAAACCCCCTGTACAGCCATCCTTACACACCCTGCCCAAAAACAAAATCCTAATTACTATGTAGGTAGATACGACCACTAACCTAACACTCGTTGATCCTGAATTAGCTGGATCGATCTCTCGAAATCTCCAAATCTCTCCTCAAACCTCTCATCAATCCACTATGGAAGCAGGTACAAATGAGGTGCCAATGTGGGCCCTAGAACTATATATAGTCCCTTTTTCCAAACTTCCATACTCAATTCCGGGATCTTCGAGCATCTATTTTCTGATCCATCTTCAGCCATGGGACTAGGATCCTTCCCCCAATATGGTCACATTCCCTAGGACACCAACCATCCTCGACCCCTAGGGAGAATTGTTTTCTCACATCACGCTTAGGTACGCATGCTCATGTTCAAAAATCTCAAATAACCGTTATATGTTCTTTACTTTCAGATATCGTTCACGGTAGGTATTTGGTTTTTTATATGTGCAGGTACTTGGTCATCACCCACCAGTGCATCCCTTTCAGGTATATGCTCACTACTGACATGTAATCATTCCCTTTGAATCTCAATTACATATCCCAGTCACACCCTCTGGTATTTTCTTCTAGGGCCCCCCCATCCGGCTCTACAATACTCACACCTCTGCTGCATTTCAATACTATCAACCAACAACACTCTCTCCCACATGATTTTTCCCCATCATAGTCCCCTCTGGCACTTTGACACTCATGCTATTTTTCACCCCCTAGGGCTGGGAGTCCCAATAGTCTTTGCATTCCTGAGAATCAACCGCATGCTCCTTCTCCTCATTTTGCTAGCTTCCCCATAAAGGACTCCCGGGTAATCTCATTCTGATTCACATTTGACAACACCTCCGCATTATCATGAGCCCTCCATCTCCTCCACCATCATTTTTCCCATCTACAGATTGTCCTCCATTCATTTACCTAATATAGAAACCCACCTATGGGACCCCCACCCTCCACCTATTTCCCAAGCTACTTGAGCCCTCACTGACAAATCCATCTTACACTGTGGCACCCATTTCTATATCTGCAAACTTCTCCCAACTTATTCTTTATTCATTTGGTAATTGTACAAACCCTTTGTTTCCAACCTTTACATAGTTTTTTGTCATCACGTTTGGCGACCTTCTTTTCCCAGCAAAAGCAACCCATGTCGCCCTTGGTTGGGGTATTCCTTACCTTCTACTCTTATTGACATCATCCATCCAACCCCGAGTATCCAACAATCCATGCACCCCCGATCTCTGAGTTTGTCCACTTTGTCATGCCTCTGGCACAATTTAACCCACGTCTAGTAGTCCCTATGACACTAGACCGAGTTTCATGGTTTCTACCACTTATCCTTCACGTATATCCCCAACCAAGGGAAGTCTTGAGTCTCCCCGCATATTGACTTCATCCATGTATCTCCTTAGTCCCTGATCTCATACCATGGATTTCATGAAACCCTTTGCTTCTTAGAGTCACGTCTCCCTTTCTGTCAACATCATCATAGTTTCCAGAAGGGCGATAGTATCTTGGCTCTCATTACCTTTTTAATGAGGAGTCTTGGATGACACAGAGAGAACCATAATTACTCTCTGCTATCATTGACCCCCATGACATTTGACTTCAACACTTTAGCATGTTGCGGTGGGTCTTACTTTGCGACTATTGCAATTGTTTTTATATTTCCCAAAGACCTCTAAAATTTGATAGGCTACCAATGTCTGCATATCATCGACACTTCTCATAGGTGTCCTCACCTCTTTTCAGAGTTTTTTCACCATCAAAATTTTCCTCTGTCATTATCAAACCACCCAGGAGGGCGTTGTAGTGATCTATGTCAACATACAACTTCATTTACTTTCTAAGACATTTTGAGTTACATAACACAAGCATGGGCCATGCCCACCTCGTTTATATACAGTTTTATTTTTCCCACCTCACGAAAGGTTTGGGCCCTACAAGTTCCCCTCTCCCTCCAATGGGTCTCTCTTACAACTCCCCTCAAAACTCTTGTAAGTTTTAAACCCGTGAAGTAAAGTAATGCATATAGATTCTTAAGCAAAACAAAAATTAATCAATGGCTCATTCACATAGTACAAAGAGATTTATACCAGAAACCCTCAACCGGGAAAACCTTTCTTATATTCATTATATCAAATTTCACCATTCACTATACAATATATATACAATGTTTTTAGGAATTTCATAGATACCAAAACCCTAATCCCTTAATCCAGGATTAATTTACAAAACCACTAAAAATAAAAAAATCTGCTAAAAATAGAAAAATCCTTTAAAAATAGCAAAAGCCACCCAAAAAACAATTTCGGGGCCCTGCCCTGTGATGTCCCCATCTTCCTGAATAGCCTAGACAGAGGTAATTGAGTAGTCTATACTTTCCCGTAGGCTATAGTCAGTTTACCGTTAGGGAAAGAGGAGAAATAAGGAGGATATTATACCCAAACTTAGGAAAACCCACTTTATCCTAAGACAACGAAGAATTAGATGGAAAGGGGGGTCGAAAAGGATTAAAGCAAAAACCCAAATATGACTTGGGGTAAAGCGCAACTCTCAGTCGGGGATAAATCACAATTATATCAACGGAGCTATTAAGGTTGAGACCTGACCTAATTTCTAATCATGCATATATAGATTTGGAAATCAGAGTCCAAAGGAGGTCAGGTGACTTCATTGGATTGTTTGGTGGTGTTTTGGATGAAACCACTCACTATGACAGGGTTTGGAGTTGAAAGACACTCCCTAGTCTACCAAGGAGATCATCTAGATCTTCTATTGCACTTCAGAGTAAGCTCACATAGCCATCCAGAGTTTGTGTATGTATCCAACACATTATTGAGTTGCAGCGCTGAGGATTTGAGGGTTTTCATCACTAGAGTAGGTCGCATCTACCCAACCTCTCCGACATACTCAGACTCCCTCCAGCAGGGATCAGTAGGAGGCAGGGCGCTTCCATTAAGACCGTTTCTGACCTATTCTGATGGAAAAACCATCAACGCAACCCCCTACAATAGTAGTTTGGGCGCACTTAGAAGAAGATCCATCTGGGTTTGTGTGGAGTTCGACAAAGAAGTTTCAGTCTTTCTCAGGCAGAGCAATTTCTGTAGGCACTAGGGAAACCCCTCAGAGATAGATTTCATGCCATTCTAACCACCAGAGCTCCTAGGATGAGTTTTCCAATGTAGGTAGCAGTTGCAACATTTTTCGTGTGTCTTTTTGTAGTCCGACAACAGTCATCCATACATCTTCCACATTTGGAGCATACCGTCTGGATCAGTTAATAAAAGAAGAGCACCAGAGCTCCCAGGGTGAGTTTGCTAGTGCATGCAGCAGTTGCAGTGTTTTCGTGTCTTTTTGTAGTCCGGAAGCAGCCATCCAGACATCTTCCACATTTGGAGCATATCATCTGGATCAGGTTCCTTGCTTATTTATTTCATTTATTAGCATATATTGATGTGTGTATTTTAGTGTCGATTTGACTTGTAAAGATCCACTGAAGAGTTGTTGTCATTTTCGCATTTCATTATTCTGTCATTACTTCAGTTAATAAAATAAGATCTAAGGCTCCTATTTCTCGAGCATTGTGCATGCGTATATGGTTCCATATTATACATAAAAATCAGTCAGAAACCCTACATTGCAAACACACCACCATTACAACAACAAAGACAGTTGTGCAGACCCTAGAGACAACATCCAAAGATAGATCCATACTTAGGGATATTTTAGTGGTATCAGAGCTTCCATCCTGCCAGCCTGTGAAGAAGGAATCATAGCCTTATGATTAGAGGTTCAGGAGAGGAGAATCCAGAGGGTCGAGGCCACATAGGAGACGAGTACATACAACACCATAGAGGTAATCACGGGAACATGAAAGAACAACATAGGAGGGTAGTGTCAGAGCCAGAGTTAGATCACCAGGACTGGATTCCCATCGGTTCTGAGACAAAGGCTAAGATAGAGGAGAAGATGGGAGATAGAGTATAAAACCTACATGACTGGGGGAAGAATGTTGAGATTCCCCAGGATAGCACTCATGCCATCCTGAATGACCTTTTCAGGGGGTAGAGGGATATGATGTAGGCCATAGCATAGATGGCCATTAGCACCCAGTTGATACACAATAGCATGGGCACTACAGGTGCAGCTGGCGGAGGAGGAGCCAGTGGGTCTAGCGAAAACCCCGTAGGGTCAAGTGGACGATAGTCACCTACTCACACCTACATCACATCGGGGAGGATTCCCAGACCACTCTACCCACAGTTCCAGGGTGATTTCCAGACAGTACAGACAGGACATGGGCATACAAGACTGCAGGATCTGTTTGCAGAGTATCAGAGGGACTACATGGCACTAGGGCCGGAGTTCCACGACGATATGACACTGATAGACTATTGTATGATCAAGTATCGTAATAGACCCTGGGATGAGCAGAGGGGTAATACACGGGGGCAGAATGTGGACTTCATTTGGAAGGTTGGAAAAATCACTATTCCTTCCTTCGATGGATCTACCAGATGCTCAGCACAGGCATAGGTCCAAAAGCTTGACACTTATTTCAAGCTTAACCAGATGACCGAGGCAGAGGCAATCAGTTTCACCACTCTCCATCTAGAGGGAAAAGCTCACGAGTGGTGGTACCATGGTTTGGTCACACTGGGCCACAACAGTATCACTTCCTACCTGGAGTTTACCGAGAGGTTGATGGAAAGATTTGATAGAAGAGATCCTGAGCTCCAGTTCAGAGACTTGACTCAGTTGAGACAGACAGGCTCTGCAAAGGCATTCATAGCAGAGTTCCAGTGGAAGGAAGTAGCAATGACAGATATCTCCAAGCAGAGATTGGTGATGCTTTTCACAGAGGGGTTAGTCGAGCCACTGAGAGGCTAGGTAAAATCCTTTAAACCCCACACCCTTCAGGAGGCCATAATCCATACCAGAGACATGTGTGAGTTAGTATAGAAGTCCAAATTCTCTAAACCTTTTGTACCATATAAAGACAGAGACAAAGACCAGAGACCACCACAAAAGGATTGGAGGGGTAGAGAGACATTAGATGATGAGACTAGGAGAGAGCTCATGAGGAAGAAGTTATGCTTCTCATGTAGATATCCTTGGGTCCCAGGGCACAGGTGCATGGGAAAGGGTCAGATCCACTACATTGAGGTGGAATCTGTCAATGAGGATGAGGAGGAGGCAGAGGAACATAGTACATGTATAGAGAGAAATTCAGGAGATGAGTCAGTACAAGAGCCAGAGCCACCCAGGAAGAAGCCTCCACAGAAGGCAGAGGTTAAACCACCAGGGGGGGTAAAACCTCAGAGAGAAGCCAAAGAGGGCACTATTTCTACCCTTTCAGGCATACCAAGGTTCAACACTATTAGGCTTAAGGGCCTCATATAGGGACAACACATCACAACGTTGGTAGACAGTGGGGCAACCCACAACTTCATAGATTCCTCGTTGGTGGCCCGCCGAGGGTTGGACACAGAGGAGTTGGAGGGATTCACAGTATCCATGGCAGATGGATACACTATGACATGCATAGACATGATTCCTCACCTGGAGGTTCAACTAGGTAACTATACCATGATAGACACATTCTATGTGGTAGATCTCTCAGACACAGATGCAGTGTTAGGACTACAATGGCTCTATACACTTGGAGTGATAGGGTTTAACTACCAGACCTTGACTATGAGCTTCAGAGATAGAGATGGGTCTAGAGTAGTTCTAAGGGGCATGTCGATAGGAGCACCCAGGGCGGTGTCATCCAAGAGGATGGAGCAGATATTCTGTCATGGGGATGTAGCATATGCGGCAAAGTGTTTGATTACCACTAGGAGAGATGCCAGGGGGAGAGAGCAGTATCACCCACAGATTAAAGAAATGTTGGGGAAATTTGAGCCAGTGTTTGGGCCAATTCCACCAGGAAGGCCCCCAGACAGGGGATTTGAGCACTCCATTGAGTTGGAGGCAGGGACTGCACCGGTGATCACGAAACCATACAGACACCCCAAGAGAGTTAAAGATGAGATAGAGAAGACCATCAAAGAGCTTCTCGAGATGGGGCATATCAGGCTGAGTTCGAGCCCTTTTGCTTCTTCAGTAGTGCTAGTACTGAAGAAAGATGGCACATGGAGGATGTGCATTGATTACAAGGCACTTAATAAAAAAATGATTAAAAATAGGTACCTCATTCCAAGGATTGATGAGCTCATGGATGAGTTGCATGGTGCAGTGTTCTTCACGAAGATTGATCTTCGGTCAGGATACCATCAGATTGCTATCAGAGAGAAGGATGTGGAAAAGACAGTGTTCAAGTGTCACTTTGGGCACTTTGAGTTTATGGTCATGATGTTTGGTTTGACCAATGCACTAGACACATTTCAGTCATGCATGAATCACATCTTCAGGGGACAGCTGAGGAAACACCTTCTGGTGTTCTTCGATGACATCTTGATTTATAGCAGGATGTGGGAGGAGCATTTGACACACTTAGAGGAGGTCCTAGGCATCATGCAGTCACAGTCACTTTATGCCAAGGAATCCAAGTGTGAGTTTGGGATGAGGGAGCTGTTGTACTTGGGGAACATCATCAACAAGTAGGGAGTGCAGGTACACCAGGAGAAGATTAGGGCCATTATGGATTGGCCAACACCCAAGAACCTCATGGAGCTGAGAGGATTCTTTGGGATATGCCGCTACTACATGTGCTTCGTCAAAGGATTTTCATAGCTGGGGGCACCACTCACTAATCTGACAAAGAAAGGTTCATTTCAGTGGACAGACGAGGCACAACAGACATTCAAGAAAATGAAGGAGGTAATCAACACATGTCCTGTTCTAGCCCTTCCATATTTTTCGAGACCCTTTTTATTAGAGTGCGACGCATCAGGGGTTGGCATTGGGGCAGTTTTGATGCAGGGGGGGCATCCCATTGTATTTGAGAGCAGGAAAATCAATGAGACCGAAAGGCTTTACCCCATTTATGAAAAGGAAATATTGGCTATCATGCATGTCGTAGCCAAATTCAAATAGTACCTGGTAGGCAGTAGGTTTATAGTGAAGACTGATCACAATAGTCTTAGGTATTTTCTAGATCAAAAGGACCTCAGTGAGAGGAAATAGAAGTGGGTCTCAAAGATCCAAGCGTACGACTTCGATATAGAGTACGTCAAAGGTAAAAGGAATGTCGTGGCAGATGCCCTATCCAGGAGGCCAGCAGGATGCTCTATGATGGACATATGTACAGATTGGAAGGCACACTTGTTGGTTGAGTATTCCAAAAACAAGTTTTCCTGCGAGATCATGGACGGAAAGGTAGTGGATGACAGGTACAAAGTTCTTGATGATGTGATATTTTATAAAGATCGGATATACTTGGTTCCTGAGTCCAAAATAAAAACACAGGTTCTGAGGGTTTTCCATGATTCCCCTATAGCTAGACACCATGGGTACTTCAAGACCTATAGACGGATCCGAGAGAGATTCTCATGGAAGGGTCTCAAGGATGATGTCCTAAAACATATCAGGGAGTGTATGACTTGTCAGCAAAACAATTCTGAGTAGACTCACCCAGCAATATTACTTCAGCCTCTACCCATTCCAGAGCATAAGTGGGAGAGCATATCTATGGATTTCATTATAGGTCTTCCTCGGGTGCAAGGAAAATACTGTATCTTCGTAGTGGTCAATAGATTGACCAAGTTTTCACATTTCTTTTACATTCCCTCGGATTATAAAGCTATACAGGTAGCTGAGCTATTTTTTAGAGAGATCTTTAGGTTGCATGGGCTACCCAAATAGATAGTCAGTGACAGGGATTGGCGCTTCATTAGTGCATTTTGGTAGGAGCTCTTCTGATTGATAGGTACAGAGTTGGCCACGAGTACTAGCTATCATCCGCAGACAGATGGGAAGACAGAGATTGTCAACAAATGGGTGTGAGGGTATTTGAGGAATTATGTGGGAGGGAAGCAACACACTTGGTTTAGATGGCTACACATGGGGGAACATTTTTATAACAAAACATATCATATGTCGATCAGGATGTCACCCTTCAGAGCACTATATGGGTATGATGCACCTTCATTCTTTGAGACAGTGTTTGGAGATAGCAGGGTCCCCAGGGCCAAGGATTGGATCGAGGAGAGTCAGTAGATTCTCAAATCAGTTAAAGAGAATCTACAGGTAGCACAGAACTAGTATAATATGTATGCATATAGGTAGAGGATTGAGCACAGTTTCAAGGTAGGGGACTTGGTCTTCTTGACACTGCAACCATACAGACAATCCTCCTTGAAGAGGAGCGGAGCAGAGAAGCTAAAGCGCAGGTTCTATAGGCCATATAGGATCACTAGGAGAGTGGGAGAGGTGGCTTATGAGTTGGAGTTTCCAATAGGTAGCAGGATTCATAACGTATTCCATGTGTCATGCCTGAAAAAGGCAGTGGGATAGAAGGTGTCCATTTCTGAGGAATTGCAACCCTTGGATGAGGAAGGGCAGTTGGAGTTGGTGCCAGAGGAGGTACTGGATCACAGAGAGAGGTGATTGAGGAGCAGATTCATCAAAGAGTGATTGATCCGATGGAGAGCGCTCCTAGTGGAGGATGACACTTGGGAGGGGGAGTAGATCCTACAACACCCAGATTTGATCTTTCTTGAGGACAAGCAATTTCAGGAAGGGGAGACTGTGATGTCCCCATCTTCCTGAATAGCCTAGACAAAGGTCACTGAGTAGTCTATACTTTCCTGTAGGCTATAGTCAATTTAGCATTAGGGAAAGAGGATAAATAAGGAGGATATTCGACCCAAACTTAGGAAAATCCACTTTATCGTAAGACAATGAAGAATTAGATGGAAAAGGGGGTCGAAAAGGATTAAAGAGAAAACCCAAATCCGACTTGGGGTAAAGAGCAACTCTCAGCTGGGGTTAAATCACAATTAGATCATCGGAGGTATTAAAGTTGAGATCTGACCTAATTTCTAATCATGCATATACAGATTTGGAAATCAGAGTCTAGAGGAGGTCAGGCGACTTCATTGGATTGTTTGGTGGTGTTCTGGATGAAACCACTCACTATGATAGGGTTCAGAGTTGAAAGACACTCCCTAGTCTGTCGAGGAGATCATCTGGATCTTCTATTGCACTTCAGAGTAAGCTCACAGAGCCATCCAGATTTTGCGTATGTATCCAACGCATTGTTGAGTTGCAGCGCTGAGGATTTGAGGGTTTTCATCACTGGAGTAGGTCGCATCTGACCAACCTCCCCAACATACTTAGACTCCTTCCAGCAAGGATCAGTAGGCGGAAGGGTGCTTCCATAAAGATCGTTTCTGACCTATTCTCATGGCAAAAACCATCAACATGACCCCCTACAGTAGCAGTTCAGGCACACTTAGCAACAGATCCATCCAGGTTTGTGTGGAGTCCGATAGAGCAGTTTCAGTCTTGCTCAGGCCGGTTGATTTGTATAGGCACTAGGGAAACCCCTCAGAGACAGATTTCATGCCATTCTGACCACCAGAGCTCCCATTACGAGTTTGCCAGTGTAGGTAGTAGTTACAATGTTTTTTGTGTGTCTTTTTGTAGTCCAGCAGTAGCCATCCATACATCTTCCACATTTGGATCATACCATACGGATCAGTTAATAAAAGAAGATCACTAAAGCTCCCAGGGCGATTTTTCCAGTGCATGCAGCAGTTGCAGCGTTTTCGTGTCTTTTTATAGTCCGACAACAGTCATCCAGACATCTTCTACATTTGGAGCATATCATCTGGATCCGGTTCCTTGCTTATTTATTTCAGTTATTAGCATATATTGATGTGTGTGTTTCAGTGCCGATATGACTTGTAAAGATCCACTGAAGAGTTGTTGTCATTTTCGCATTTCATTATTCTGTCATTACTTCAGTTAATAAAATAAGAGCTAAGGATCCTATTGCCCGAGCATTGTGCATGCTTATATGGTTCCATATTATACATAAACTTCAGTCAGAAACCCTACATTGCAAACACACCACATTATAGAAACAAAGACAGTTGCGTAGACCCTAGAGACAACATCCAGAGATAGATCCATACTCAGGGATATTTCATGCCCTGGGCTACCGCCCGTTGCCGAACAATGCACGTAAATAGGGGGGGGTATTCCTTCCCCCCCCTGGGACCCCCCTAGGAAAGCTCCTGGCACACACGAGGGATCGTCAGACGCAGTTGTCATATCTGACGTGCCCACACACACAAATGAAAAGAATATAACATATACCAAACATTCTCCCACTTGTTGTTTTCTTTTCATCCAGAGGTCTAGGGGATTATATAGTCAACAATCCAAGGAAACAATGCCCATTGTTACTCTACACCAGGAGAAATTTTATGTGCTCACAGACTTTGTCAATGAATCTGCAACATTCTTTAAAGTTTCAACCTTTTCCAGCAATACCTTCTTTTCCTCAACCATGTCTCTCACAAAGTGATACTGAACATCAATATGCTTTGTATTCGAATGATAAGTTGGGTTCTTTGCCAGGAAGATTGCACTTTGACTGTCACAATCTAATATCATTGCTTTTTGTACCAAACCAATACCTAAACACAATCTTTGTAACCATACTACTTCCTTGTTTGCATGAGTGGCTACCATGTATTCAACTTCTGTAGTTGAGAGTGCCACTACATCCTGTCTTTTTCTCATCCAACTGATTGCTCCTCCAAATAGGTTAAACACATACCCACTTGTAGATATTCTGCGGTCCATATCTCCAGCCCAGTCTGCATCAACAAAGCCATGTATGTCTAGCACTCTGTCGTATCTTGGTCTTCCTTGGTAGCACAATCCATAACTGGTAATGCCACAAAGATACCTGAAGACCCTCTTTACTGTTGTCCAATGATCCTTCCTTGGTTTTGACATATACCTACTCAAAACTCCCACTGCATGTTCAATGTCCGGTCTAGTATAGACCATTTCATACAACCAACTGCCAACTGCACTGGCATATGGAACACGGGACATGTCCTCTTCTTCTTCCTGTGTCTTGGGACACTGATCTGCAGATAAATTTATGCCTATAGGAATAGGAACCTTGATCGGTTTACTTCCATAAATATTAAACCTCTGCAATATTGTCTCACCATATTTTCTCTTATTCAACTAGAGTTTCATGTTTGCACGATCTCTTTTAATCTCCATTCCCAAAATGAAGTTAGCAGCACCAAGATCCTTCATGTCAAATTTGGAGGATAGCTGTGATTTCACCTCCTTGATAACATCCATGTTATTTCCTACC
>SNQJ01S0177342.1:19838-36363 GCA_010110895.2 Picea sitchensis
AGGAGTCATATGGTATGACGCACCTGAGTCGATCAACCATACATCATGGTCTGCATGTGTACTTGTATATGCCAGGTAAACATCACCTCCTATGTGTATTTGGAAGAGGTACTATCAGATCCATTTGGTTTTTCAACCTTCTTAGACTTGCAATCTTTCTTATAATTCCTTGTTTTACCACACTTCCAACATTTCCTCAAAGATTTTCCTGGAGACTTAGATCTACCCGTAGATTTAGATATCCACCCTAAAGGCTTACCAGGGTTCCTATATTGGGTACGCCCTATTACAAATAAAGCATTTTTGTTGTGACCATCCATGATTTTTCTCCTCATCTCTTCAAATAACAAGGATGAAACTACATCCTCATACTTCAATGTAGATTGAGTAGTACTACCAATTTCTACAACCATATTATCCCAAGAGTCTGAAAAAGAACATAACAAAGTAATACACTTATATTCTTCTACAATCATAATATTAACATAGACAAGTTGACTTATCAGAGTATTAAAGGCATTTAGATGTTCTATCACAGAATCTCCATATTCCATCATAAGATGATACAACTTCTTTCAAAGAAACAACTTGTTTACCAGGGACTTTGATTAATACAAATTCCCCAACTTATCCCATAGTTCCTTGGCTGTAGATTCTCCCAAGACATTCAACAAAACCGAATCTACTAGGCATAGTCAAATAGTACTCCTTGCTCTTCTGTCCAACTTCTCCCAATCTTCCTTCGACATACCAGTAGCTGGTGTACTAGTAGTTTGTGTACTGGTAGGTTGTGTACTGGTAGGTTGTGTACTAGTATCCTGTGTGCTAGTAGATGGTGTACTAGTAGGCTGTGTACCAGGATCCATAGCGATCCATTTTTCTTTTTCTACAAGAAGCTCCTTCATCTTCAGCTTCCATAGCTCAAAGTTTTTACCATTGAACTTCTCTATCTCGATTCTAGAAGAGCTTGCCATTCCACTTTATGCACCCAAATCACCATTGTAAAAGCTCCCACTAAACCCATGTTTATCACAGACCCAAGATAAACTTGATCTATCAAGACTGAGCCAACCCCTAAACAACAAAGGCATCTCTCTGAAGCCAAAAACAAGCTCTGATACCACATGTAAGTTTTAAACCTATGAAGTAAAGCAATGCATATAGATTCTTAAGAAAAATAGAAATTAATCAATGGATCATTCACATAGTACACAGAGATTTATACTGGAAACCGTCAACCGAGAAAACCTTTCTTATATTCATTATATCAAATTTCACCATTCAATATACAATATATATATATACAATGTTTTTAGGTATTCCATAGATACCAAAACCCTAATCCATTAATCCAGGATTAATTTACAAAACTGCTAAAAATAGCAAAATCCACGCCCACACACACACATGCAAAGAATATAACATATACCCAACAACTCTTTCTTACCAAAATACTCTCAGTAGAAGAAACATTGATGTATTTCAGCTATACGTATGTTCCTAACGTCACACATCAGGGGGCATCTATTATCACTGAAATTTCATCTGCAAATGGTTACAAGAATCCAACATCTCCAAGTACCTATTAGTTCACCCACAGCTTCACAAATTCATTTCCAAAGGGCAAAAAACTATACAACTGGTTATAAAATCAGCATGCGCTAAGAATACAAAGAAAGCGCACACACGTTTGACAGTCAAACAACGTTGGAAAAGAGCACATGCACCTGATGCGCGACTTTGGATGCAAAAAGATGCGCATACATCAGAACGATGCATTTATGATTTTGGTCGACCTTCCACCCACTTCTGGTTCATCTCCCAAGTCGATTTGACACCCAAATCTGAGCTGAATCCAAGTGGGGGGCTGGTCAAAGACCTAAGGATTCCCTAAAGAGCCCCTTGTTCACACTAAATACTGGTTGAATAATGCCTCAAAGATTTTCTATAAAAAGAGGCCATGGGTGCACTATATTTCCAAGGAATTCATTTGTATTGTTATGTTGCCTATATTCTCTTAGAGGAACCTCCTTCCTCATTAGAGCATACAAGAACCATCTCATTTAGCCATTCATATCACCTCTTGAGTGAATGAGCTTTAGATTTCTTCACCATTTCCTTCTAGTTTTCTATTTGTAAGAAGAGCTCAATCATTGGGGGTTGAAGACCCCTCCCTTGGAGGAAGAGGGGACCCATAAGTCTCCCTTTCTCTTTGGTGTTGTCCCACTAATACAACTTACCCATTGGTGGCATGAATGTTGTTTATTTTTTGTTCTATTTCCCTTATGCACTCTAATTTAGTTTCTTTTATTGTTATTAGCTTAGTTGTTTCTTTATTTCTTATTCTTAATGTTTCTAACTCTTGCATTCATTGTTGTAGTGTCTAGCTAACCCAACTGGACTTGTAAGTGTCCTTATTTTTCTCACTTAGGTGATGAAAAGGGATACAACATACATGAAGTTTGGATCTTGATTAACATCCGAAGATGAAGATGTTTTCTCCCTTTATGGGTTTCCTTATGAAAATATTTGTTTCTGTGTATTTTGTGTGATTGATCAAATATTGTATATCTATGCATGTTAATTTATCAGTAACACATTAAATAATAATCTAGAAATATTCATAAAAGAACAAGAAAAGTTTCAAGCTTATATTATAACTGATTCACCCCCCCCTCTCAGTTATATTTCCAAAAATTGGTATCAGATTCGGTGCCTTTGATCAAAGGTAGATCCGTAAGCTTGAACATAACTAGTCATGATGGAAGTTCAAGTAATAGACCCCCTCTGTTTGATGGAACAAAATTTCCCTTCGGGAAAATAAGGATGAGAACACATTTAATGTCTTTGGGTGTTGATGTTTGGGATGTTGTTGAAACGGGATATGTGAAGCCTGTAGTCTTAGCCTCAAAAGATGATAAGCTAGAGTTTAGATTTAATGAAAAAGAAACGAATGCCATCCTCAGTGGACTTGTTGGAGCTAAGTTTGTCAAAGTCATGCACTGTGATTCAGAAAAATTTATGTGGGACAAGCTGATAAGTAGTTATAAAGGCAATGAAAAGGTGAAAGACGCAAAACTTTAGACTCACAGACTAAAATTTGAGCAGCTAAATATGGATGAAGATGAAATTATCAGTAAGTACTTCTTGCATATAGAATAACTTGTCAAAACTATGCAAGGCCTAGGTGAAATGATAGATGAATCGTTTCTAGTCCATAAAATATTAAGATCTCTTCCTAATAGATTTAACTCAAAGGTCTCTGCTATAGAGGAAATAGTTGATCTCAAAACATTGACACTAGATCAACTTCTTGGAACCCTAACTGCTTATGAAATGAGAATCACCAAAGGTAAATCCACTACAAGAGAGGCATCTTTTAAAGTAGAGAAAAACAAAGATTCCAATATAAATGAGATTGAAGCAAATTTTGTGAGAAGACTGGAGAAAGGATCAGGAAAATACAAAGGTAAAATTCCCTTCAACTGTTTTAACTGTGGTAAGATACATCATTTTTCATCTAAGTGTCCTCACAAAAGAAAGGATCATACAAATGACGATGAAGGGAAGCACAAACACAAGAATGTCTATAAAGAGAATAATTTTAAGAAGAAAATCCTTTGTGTAAACAATGATGATGATCCCTCAGATGATGAAAGCAATGACTCTTCTATTGAAGATAAATAAATGATATCATTCTAATAGATTTAGAATATCTAAACACTAAAGATACAAGAATTGAGTTCCATGATTGTGAAGCAGTAGTAGATCTTGAAGGAGAACTTTTCAGTGCCATCAAAGAGATTGATAGACTCAGAGAAAAGAAAAGAAAAGAAAAATAGTTATTGCTTAGGTATGAGAAAACATGCGATGAACCAACTGAAGAAATTTATCTATTGAAGGTTAAGTTAGAAGAATCTAAGAAGATTTAAGACATTCTCAAACAACAATTGAAGGAATATGAAACAAAAGGTGAAAAATTGGAAGTTGAAGTAGTGACTGTCAGAAAAGATCTAGAGAAATTTTAGGCCTTATATCATCATAATCTGACAAGTATTAAAGCCTCAGAAGGATTAGACTCCATTCTGAATCAGCAAAGGAATTTGAAGTTGAAAACTGGTTTGGGTTATGAAGAGGGATCAAGTAGTGTTCATCCAAGCAACAAAGAATCCATCAAGTTTGTCAAATCTACAACCATTGACAACAAAAAACCTGTAGAAACAAAGGAAGAGAATCAGTCGCAAAGGAGTGAAGGAAAATCTTCCAGAACTGAATCTGTAGAACAAAGAAATAATACACCCTCTTCTCAAGGAAATCATCAACATGGAATAAATCGACCTGCTCAAAGAATACAACCATTTTCCAGGTATAAATATTTTTTCTATGGATATTGTTTTTACTACTTTAACTTTGGCCACAAAGATGTAAATTGTTCTTTAAGATTTAGACATGAGCAATCAAGACGACCAAGGAATAAATATATGCCACAAGAAATAATGAGACAAACAAGTAACAAACAACCACAAATTGCAAATCATGTGATGGTTGGTAAAATGACATAGATTAAACATAACAATCATTATGATCCTTTATTCAATGAACCAAAATGTTACATCTGCCATAATTATGGACATAAAGTTGCAGACTTTCGCTTAAAGAACTATAAGCCAGATTCAAATCACGGGGATGAAAACGTCAAGGTTTGGAAGAAGAATGAAGATAAGAAGTGTGGATTAATGTTGTCAACTCAAAGACAAAAAGACCCCTGGTATATTGACAGCGGATGCTCCGGTCATATGACAGGTGACAAAAGTAAGTTCCTATTACTCAAAGAAAATAAATCAGGGAGTGTGACTTTTGGAAATGATGCTCTAGGAAAGATCAGAGGTAAATATCTAGTAATCTTAGGTAGTGGAAGAAGCAAAACTCAAGATGTATTATTTGTTGATGGTTTAAAGCATAATCCTCTTAGTGTCAGTCAGATATGTGAAAAAGGATGTGAAGTCACTTTCACTTCTAAGAATTGTAAAATAAAGACAGTAAACACAGGAGAGTTGATTGCAAAAGGGGTTAGAATTGAAAACAATATATATGTTATGAAGGAAGATAGGGAGAAATGTCATTTAAGAAAATTTGATGAAAGTTGGTTATGGAACAGAAGGCTTGGGCACTTGAATTTTTATCATATTGTCAAACTAAATAATGAAGGCACTATGAAAGACCTTCCAAGAATATCTAAGCCTAATAACTTTATATGTGAATCATGTCAAATGGGGAAGTTGACTCGTGCTCAATTCAAATCAAAGAGTTTCACATCCTCAGAGAAAAAACTTCAAATTGTTCATATGGATCTATACAAACCATCGGGAAAGGAAGGAACTAGAGAAGAACGTTACTTTATGCTAGTCATTGATGACTTCTCTAGACTTACGTGGGTTTCCTTGATGAGAGAAAAATCTGATGCATTTGAGAAGTTCAAAATTTTTAAGGCATTAGCTGAGAATTAGACAGGAAGGACGTTAAAGGAAATTCCCTCAGACATGGGAGGCTAATTTATGTCAATATATTTCAAAGAATTATGTGAAAAACATGGAATTAAAAGAGAATATACTATTCTAGGTACTCCTCAACAAAATGGAGTTGTAGAACACCAAAATAGATCAGTTTAGCAGATGGCAAGGGCTATGATGAGTGAAAGGGACATTTCACAAACCTCCTGGGTGGAGGTTGTTCACACGGCTGTCCATATTCTAAACAAAGGGCATCTAAAGCCGAACACTAATAAAACTCCATATGAGTTGTGGTTTGGTCAAGCTACATCAATCAAGCACTTCAAAGTATTTGGAAGTAAATGCTACATCAAGAATAATGATGATCATCTAGATAAATTTGATAGTAGAGTTGATGAAGGTATCTTCTTAGGATATGAAACGAACAGTAAAGGATACATATGCTTTAACAAAAGAATGCATAAATTAGTAGACTATATTGATGTTTGAATTGATGAAGAAGCTCATGTAAAAGATCAACAGAGAATAATAACTAAGCCAGATGAAAAATATGATGAGAATAATGAAAATGAAGAACAACAAATCTCATAGTCATGATAATATTATGAATCAGGTGGAGAAGAGACACCCATAAAAGAAGAGTCAGGACAATAATCAACATCAAATCCTTCTTCTAGAATTACTCAAAAGAATCATCCTAGAATTCAGATAATTGGTGAGAAAGACAAAGGTGTACAGTCTAGGAGAAGTATAATCAAAGACATTGAGCAATCACATATAGCCTTCATATCCATGGTGGAACCCAAGAACTTTAATGAATCCAATAAAGACGTAAATTGGTTAAAATCAATGAATGAGGAACTGGACCAGATTGAAAAGAATGTCACCTCGGAACTCATTCCTAGGCTAGCAAATAAAAATGTAATAGGATCCAAATGGGTCTACAAAAATAATATGAATGAGAAAGGAAATATTGTAAGAAATAAGACGAGATTGGTCTGCAAAGGATATGCTCAAATAGAAGGACTAGATTTTGATGAAACATTTGCGCCTGTAGCAAGATTAGAAGCTATTAGAATGTTTCTTGCCTATGTTTGTCATAAATAGTTCAAAGTCTATCAAATGGATGTCAAGTCAACTTTTCTAAATGGAGATCTAAAAGAAGATGTCTATATGGAACAACCAGAGGCTTTCCAACTGTCATATAACCCTGACTTTGTCTGCAAGATGAAGAAAGCCTTATATGGGTTGAAACAAGCTCCTCGTGCCTGATATTACATACTGGATGAGTATCTTCGAGAAAAAGGATTCAAGAGAGGAACAATTGACAACAATCTATATATCAAAACATAGGGTAATGATTTTCTCATTGTGTTGGTCTATGTAGATGAAATTGTCTTTAGAAGCAATAATGCTTCATTAGTATAATGGTTTGCTTCTGCCATGCAGTCTGAATTTGAAATGTCTATGATAGGGGAACTTCCATTTTTTCTTGGTCTGCAAATTACTCAGAGGTCTAAAGGAATATAGGTCTGCAAATTACTCACCTGATGTTAATCAAAGTTCATATAGGTCTATGATAGATAGCCTATTGTACATCACAACATCCCATCCAGACATAATGCATGTTGTTGGAATGGTAAGAAGGTATTAGGTTGCACCTAAACAAATTCATTTGTTATCTGTCAATAGAATATTCAGATACTTGAAAGGAACAATGAACTATGGCCTATCGTGTCCTAGGAATCAAAATTTTCAACTATTGATCTATTCTGATGTTGAATGGGATAACTACACGGATGAAAGGAAAAGAACGAGTGGAGGTGCATTCTTATTAGGATACTCCCTTGTAGCATGGTTGAGAAAGAATCAAGGTTCCATTTCCTTATCAACTACAGAAGCTGAATACATTGCAACTACCACTTGTTGTACCCAAGTATTGTGGATGATTCAGTAATTTGCATACTTTGAGGTAAAATATACTGCACCGATCCAAATTCATTGTGATAATACTAGTGCAATTAGTGTGTCAAAGAATCATGTTTTTCAATCCAAGACCAAGCATATACCCATAAAGTATCACTTCTTGAGGTAACAGGTGACCAACACTATTGTCTCTTTGCATTATATTCCATCCAAACATTAGAATGATTATATCTTCACTAAACCGCTTGTAAAATATCATTTTGAGTATCTACGCTAGAAGTTGGGTGTGACCCCGTTATCAAGCTAAATAGTCTATCTGATTAGGGGAAGAATGCTCCTAGTATATCTGATTAGGGGGAGAATAGAGTCACTCTAAGTTTTCTTTGACATTGATGTCAAAGGGGGATAAAAGTGTGGTCTGGATGCTACAGTTAGAGGTCTAAGAAAAGTAGTGCAGCCTTTCAGGGTTGCCATCAATGCCAAAGGGGGAGATTATTGGAATGTTTACAGGAAGAGTATGCTTGTCATTGATGGCAAGAACAATAGTGAAACCAAAACTTGCATAATAATCTGTTGCAAGGAGTGCACAGATCCACAATTCGACTAAGTGTCAAAGTGACTCTTTAAGAAGTCGAGAAAGCTTAGAAGAGATAGCACTTTCCATAAGTACAGACGAATTCCAATAGATGGACTCGCAGGAGGAGAAAAGGTAGAGACCCTTGAACACTTAGAAAACCTTATAAGTCAGAGAGATTAGAAGCTCAAGAGGAAGAACGATAGTGGTCATTGGATCATCGATCTAGAGGACCAACAATCGTTTGATCAAATCAAGGTGTGCGAGCCTTAGTGCCTTGCACATGCAGGAGAGGGAGCTTGCCAAAGTTTCAAAGTCCCGAATATTTTTAGGGTTGTCCATCATCAAGGAGGACAGGTGGTGTGAGATCCATAACTCTGAAATTCTGTGGACAAGGAGGAGGTGAAATAGATGAAGTAGATCCTAATTTTTGATCACCAAGAGGTATGTGTCAAAAAATCAATAACTCTATGGAAATCACTTCAAGAGTTTCGGTTGAGAATTGAAACTCCTGAAGTCCGAAGAGCCGGAGGATATCTGGACCATCAGTTCCAGAGAGACACGTGGAAACAGATTGTGGACTCTGGAGAAATCGGTTCGATATGTTTTTAGTTGATATTTGAAACTCCTTAAGACTGGAGATTTGGAGAGAGGAAGTAAATCTGGATCGTCCGATCATCCGAAATATATCTTAGACATTAGATCGTCTGGTGTAAATATCAAGCGTCGAATTGTCCAAAGCGGATATGGGTTGTCTAATCCAGAAGAGACGTGGCATAAATCTCTGGACTCTGGGTAAAGACCCGAAGTAAGCCTCAACCGTCTGATTCAAGGACATGTGGAAAACCACATCAGCAAGGACATGTGGCAAACCATTTCAACAAGGACATGTGGAAGACCATGTCAGTGAGTGACATGCGGAAACCACTCGGCCCATGCCAGGTCAATAGGTAATGTGTGTAATGTTACGTCACTCTGGGAGTTTTACCACCACCAGATGCCCTAGGTCCTGAAGTCCTGAATGCCGAAGTCCCAAAGTGGATACAGGTCATCTGATCTGAAGAAAACTTTGGGTGCATCTTCAATCATTGATATAGTACAGTGGAACGACATTGTAAGTGGAAGTGTTAACTGACAGAAAGTGGTCTCCATCGCTTATGTCTTATTCAGCAGGTGACCACTCCATAGGAGAATGAAGCAACAATCAACATAAAGTCCCGAAGTGTCGAAGTCACTTATGATCGTTGATCGTGCAGGAGGGTACATATCAATGGATCGTGAACTTCGACTAAACGTTTTCTGGGAGAATGTGAAGGTTGAGAATTGAAATCGTCGAAGCCCAGAGTAGTGAAGGAGATCTTGATCGTTGAATCGAGTAAGGGGATGCAAAACCATTGATCTGGTTGAAAGGTAAAATCCCTTAAGTAGAGGAAAAACCATTGATTGAGAGGGATAGGTTTCCAGATATCATCGACTCCAGAAGATTGGCATACGGAGGAAAGCAGGGTTTGATATTTGAAACTCCTGGAGCCCGGATCATGAAATAAATCACACTTGTTGATTTACGAAGGTTAGATCTTATCTGCAGATCGTGAAAGAAAAAATATGAACCATTTGTTCAAGAGAACCATCAAGATCATGAGATCGACACTCCCGTCACATTGCGTGGATTGAAGGTGCAAGAAATTTAAAAAGTTGAAGGTGGTCCGCAATTGAAACCACAATTTTAGAGAAACGACACATGGAGCTTTGTAGTGAATTGTAGGGCAAAAAGAGGGTTTCCCTCAAACTTCCTTTGGCCACGCCTGCAATCGCGTGGTCACGTGAGATCATCACCTAAGGCCATATCAAAATAAGGAGCTGACACTCACTAGACCGAGATCGGTAAGCGCCTTTTGAATAAGCATGTGGTCACCGCCGATGGTCACGTAAAGGAAGGGGCTTAGAAGCCAAAGAATAAAAAAATGAATGACTATAACTCCCAGAGAAAACGAAGAGTTGTGACTGCTAGAGAAGCCAAAGAATATTTGGATAACGACCACTGATTATGAATAGATTCAGCATAACCACCAGAGAAGACGAAGAGTTGCAATGATGATCAGGAAGAGGACTTGGCATGAGAAAGACATGCAGAATAGAGAAGAGAGTGTGCTTTTTCGATATCTATGAGTGTGGGTAAAAATAGACCGGGAGCATGAACTAAAGTAGATTTTAGAGGTGCAACATATAGTATGCAGAGGCAACATGGAGCATAAAAGGAAGAAGAGAAGCTAAACATAGAGGATTTGTGCGTAGGAGGGAAAAGAGCAGAGCATAGATGCTAAATAAGGTAGAGGAGACATGGAGTTGTAACAGACCATATCAGAGACAGATAAAGTAAGTAAATTTTTGTAATATTCAATCATGGTGGTAGGGTGGTGCTAGGGAGGATTGCATTCCTCTAAATTCTGGTTGGTGCTACTAGACATTCTGGGAGTTGGTGCTTCCATCTAGTTGGTACTAGAGAAACCTAGGAGTTGGTTCTTCTATCTAGTTGGTGCTAGAGAAATCTGAGAGTTGGTTCTCTCTACAAGTTGTAGCTTGCTATCAAAGGTTGTAGCCTCATATTTGAGTTGGTGCTCAAAGACTACGATGTACATGAAGGTTGGATCTTGACTGACATCCAAAGAAGAAGATTTTTTCTCCCTTTATGGGTTTCCTCATGAAAATCAGTGTGTATGTGTGATTGATCAAATATGGTATATCTATGGATGTTAAGTTATCAGTAAAAAATTAAATAATAATCTAGAAAGATTCAAAAAATAACAAGAAAAGTTTCAAGATTATATTATAACCGATTCACCCCCCCCCCNCCCCTCTCAGTTATATTTCCAACAATTATCACTTGGATACTGAAACACGTGGATTTGGAAAACAAGTATGTCTACAATGTTGCAAGGAAACCCATAACGTCATTCCAAGACGCAGACCTAGATGAATGTTATCACCTAAAAAGGGGACCAAGAAGAAATATAGTTAACTTCTTGTAGGGTTCAAACATACATCCAAAGATCTATGCCCCACCTAGTACAAACTAGGCAATGTGTTCAAACTCAGACCCACTGGTAGATATCCTAAGTCTGCTCTCATAATACCTTATCAATACATGGTGGCCATGTTGTGTAGGTTGCATGGGGGGGAGGAAACCTCCAATTTTTCCATGGCATACACACCATTAATATACTAGTGCGTGCACAAAGGATCATAATTCAAATGGGATGACATCCTATCAACAAACATGATATAGGCCATTACTGTAGTTGTAAAATCCTAGCCCGGGACCTTCCCGAGTTTACATACATCTTCATATATCATGGACATAATGTGCATAGCCCACTAGTACCCAAATATGGGTTGGGCATGAAAACCAACTGACCCAACCATTCATATATACTTCCAAGTTCTCTAGGAGCACAAGTACAAGACTAGATACCAGAAGCTTTATGAGCACTTTCTAGCTCCACTATATGAATTCATCTTCGACACACCCGCTCCATGCATGATTGATAAAGAAATCATTGTCATCAAAAGGATTGTAAATTAGTACCTAATGGAACATCACACCTACATTAGAGTGTACAGAGACATGAAAGCCCCTCATTTACTGCCTCAATTTGTATTGGATAGATTATTCCTTCAAGAGGTGGCATATTAGACGACAATCCATGGGGTTGATGGAATTCTCTATAGAGATAAGAAGCCGATATGGATTCCACTCTCACAATACATTGGAACTTATTCTTTTTCAAACACTAAAAAATCCCATGAGCAAGTAGATACTTTACTTTCATATCATTTTCGGGAGGAAAGGTTCAGAAGAAACAACCCAAAAAGGTCATAAAAGAACATTTTAACAAGATAGGTTTGCCTTGGGAGTATACATCATAAATATGGGAAGAGGAATAAGTACACTGCGATGCTATAACTTACGATGACGTCCTCTACAAAAGGTGAGGCAGACCCCTGGAGAGGATTGTGTATGAACAAAAGGAATGAGAGGAATCTATAAAGAAGGAAAAAGAACAAATAGAAAGAACATATTCTGTTATTGCATCTACACAATCTGGATGTGCAGAGGAGGAGGAAATTAACATTGGCAGATAATAAAAGAAGAGACAAGGATAAATTTCACAAGAAGAAGAATGATGCCTCAAAAAATAAAAGGAATACTAAAGCTGACAAAGAGAAAGATAAAACCGATGCGATAACCGCAATTGAGGAAAAATAAAAGGAATCTACCTAGAAAGAGGCTAAGAAAAATGAAGCAATTGAAAAATACCCAGCAGAAACAACACAAAGGAAAACCAAGGAAGCTACAAACAAAGAAACATAAGAAGAATAGAGGAAAAAGGACGAGGAATCTAGAAATAGTCAAAAAGACCTAATGGACACCGACCTACTAGAGATATTCCCAACATGCGTTGGTGGTCAATCCCAAATTGGTGGGTGTTGGTCACTGTAATTGCTTATTTAACTAAACAATCAAGTGCTACATAAATTGTCAACCGAGGGAAGTCTGTTTATTTCAAAGGTAATCACACACTGTATATGCTCAATCTCAAAAGAAATCTAGAGTTGTAGTAAAAATATACTAATCACACCTTGCCTTGAGTAAACTGAAGTTCTACTTTGAATTACAGAAAAGCAACCTACCTATTGCAGAGTTCAAAGTTTAAAGAAATAATTATCCAAAGAATCTTGGATTACATTAAGAAATAAAAACCTAGGAAATAAATATTTCAGGATACTGCAAAAGGAAAGACCAACTATTATGTAACAGAGAACATGACCCTATTCCCCAAGTAGGAATCTTCAGCACCTGTTTCTGATTAGCACACTTTCATGAACTCATTACTAATAAAAAATTATTGACATGCACTGAAGACTAACTATCTCTTAACAGAGAACAGTACCCTATTCCCCAGTACACCCATACAGNATCTTCAGCACCTGTTTCTGATTAGCACACTTTCATGAACTCATTACTAATAAAAAATTATTGACATGCACTGAAGACTAACTATCTCTTAACAGAGAACAGTACCCTATTCCCCAAGCAAGAATCTTCAACACCTGTCCCTAATTATCACGCTTTCATAAATTCACCAAACATGATTGCTAACTAGAGTGATTAACAGTTACCCAAGCATGAATCATATGAAAACAATGTAACAATAAGTAAAGCAAAGTTTCAGCAAGATAGAGTTTAGTAAAACAGTGTTTCAACAAAACAGAGTTCAGTAAAGTAGTGTTTCAACAAAACAGAATTTAATCAAGGCATGGACAGAAATAACACTAACACACTACAAAGCTAATGGGTGAATCTTGTGAAGAAGGTGGGCCCTCCCTTCTCACAATATTCCTCTGAAACGAAAGGAACTAGAAAGAAATTCTCAGAACAGTCTTTTATTCATCTGTCAACTGTATCATATTACAATGTCTGAAGTAAAACACGTCATTCTTTGTAAATCCTCTCTTAGCCAAAAAGAAGGTCCTCTCTAATGATGATTTCCTCTTATTTAAAGAGGAGAATCCCCTCGATACAGTTTGATCATCAAATTACATGTGTGCATCTGAATCCTATTCTTAGTTAGATAATCTCTATACTGGAATAGGATATCCTGGTCTCCTATAACATAATGCTATTACAATAGTTGAAAAGGTGTTGAGTGAGGTGTTGTTGTTGCGGCTGGAGTAACAACTTATTTATTTATCTTCTTGTTACTACTGTTGTATGTTCTTTCAACATCGTAAATTGCGGGCTGTTTCAGCAACGGGATTTGCGTTCTGACTGTTTCAACACGTGGTCTCACACAGCAGCGATGGTTAATTCTAGCTCAAGGTGTAGTTGTTGTGGTCAGTGTAACAACTTTGTGTGGATTGTTGTTTTAGCATCGTATACCACGGAGAGTGTAACAGATTCTTCTTGTGTGAGTTTTTGTTTCAACATCATAGACCATGGAGAGTGTAACAACTTCTTCTTGTGTGAGTTGTTGTTTCAACATCATAATCCATGGACTGTTTCAGCCACAGGGTTTGCGTGCTTTTAACTTTTTCAGCAACAGGCCTTCAAACAACAATGATAATATGCATTTTGAAATGTTTCAACACTTATATATTTCTGATCAACGGTTAAGTATGAGAGTAATGTAAAATTATACGCAAAACAAATTAAACATATAGTAAAGAGAAGAGACGTTATATACCTTTGGAAAGATAGGGTAAGGTGATAATGTGAGTTTAAATGTGAGTGAAAAAATGATGTAATGGTAGAAAAAAATGTGAGAAAAAAGGCACATTATAGGGTCCTAACATCCCCCCCAACTTAAAAGGTTGCATGTCCTCAGACTTCAATCTGAATCAGAATCTGGGTACCAACTCTGAGCATGCAAGTTACTTAAGCAATAGCTTTGGAAAGTGTTGTCTGTTGGAGCTTTGAATCCTTGAACGCATTGTAACCTTTGCCAAGATGTTGTTTCGACCTTCTTGGGAAACTTATAATGAACTTGATATTTCTCTGCTAGCATCCACAGGATAGGAAAATGAAACTAATAACCTATCCAGCTTTCAACACATTGCTGAGCACACTTGATGTAGCTAGGTACCCTGGAGATTGTTGTCTCAATATTAGTGGGGCTAAAGGGATTGTGCTCCTATATTTTCCCAGTAGATTGTTGCCAAAACATGTTATTTACTTGTAGGGCAGTAATCTCTATGGATTTAATGAACTATTGACAATCCTGAAGCACTGTTGTCTATAGTTTCCGAATGTGTTGAGTCATCCCTGGTTTCTTCAAAAACTGATAATACTCTGTAACAAAGGTAGAATCATTTTGTGGTTCTAGCTGTATCCAGAGAAGGCGGTTATCCTTGTTATGATTGGCAGCTAGGAAGTCATCTTGCCATATAATCTGATTGTTAAAGAAGGAGGTGAGTGCCTGAATCTAAATGTCACCGACAAGAGGGTTAAGGTTAAGTTGTCAGTTCTTAGGGATGGCCTCATTATGAAAATATACCTCATAGAGGAAGTGTCGATCCATAGAAGAGGCTTCTGCAAAGGTTTTAACAAAATCTGCTGGATTTAACACTGCATGGGCTCTACCTTCTTTGATTGATTTAATCTGAAAAATGTAAGTTGTTCCATGAGGAACATAGAGTAATTGCAGGATGTTTTCCTTGTAGCCAACAACTTTTGTGCCAAGTCAAACATCAGGAGCAATTTGCCTTTTAGCTCTTTATTCTGTTTCTTATGGGCACGAGATTCCTGGCATGTTTGCTCCAAAGCTTCCCAGTTTGAATAGATATGGTTTAGCTAGAGTAGTCTGTGTTCCTGCAGGATTTTGTCCTGTGTAATAGTAGACTATTTTTTCCATTTGTCCATTATTGCCTGCTCATCCCATGGTTGAGTTTGTGTTTCAGAATCGCAAGTGATAGGATGAGGTAGGGTTTGAGTGGCTTGTTCCACAAAGGTGTGGGTATTGATCTGGATATTCATCAATAGGCAATGTTTGTACATCTTTATTAACAAAAGAAGGGGCTTCAGATTTGACAATTGTTGTAGGCCAGGGTTTAGTTTTAATTTTGGAAGGTCCTGCTGGTTCTTGTATAACAACAGGGTTTTCTTCTTTGACTGCAAAAGTCGTAGGTGCAGGGGAAGCTCCTAGCATTGGAATTTGAATTACTTTGTAGCCTGCTTGATAATAGATTTCCCCACATTGACTGCACATATACTCTCTGCACGGATTCTCTATTGTATTTTCCTCTGTCTCTATGTGAGCTAGGGTGTACAATTTAAGTTCCTTCTCATAGGCTTCCTTTAACATGACTAGCTCTTGCTTGTAGGCTTCCAGTTCATACCTTAGGAACTCATTTTCTTGTAAGAAAAAGGCCATTGTTGGTTCTAGAAGAGGGGTGACTGGTTCTTGTGTAACAGTCACAGCCGCACTAGGTGGTTCTTTTGGAGCAGCTACAGGAACGACAACTGATTCTTGTATTTCAGCTTCTTGATGTAGAGAAAGTAATGTTGCAGAACCCTGGGCATCTAATTCCTGTATCTCGGTAATAATATCAACAGTTCTGGTAAGAGGGGTTAGAATGCGAAGGAGTGGGTGAAAAATCCATTTACTATAAGCTCAGGGGTGCAAAGGTGCTTGTTATTAAGCGGCAAGAAAGTTTGGACGACAGAGATTCACGTGCCCGGATCAATGGCGCACATAGGATTCTAGAGCCCCCCCGCCTTTCTACCTTTAAGCGGAGGGGGGGGGGGGGTCCGGAATCGAGGGCGCACCTCTTCAACGGTCATGATCAGAGTGCCCGGATCAACGGTGTATAAGTCGATTCCGGACCCCCCTCGCCCTTCTACCTTTAAGCGGAGGGGGGGGGTCCAGAATCGAGGGTGCATCTCTCTGACGACTGCGATTAGAGCGCCTGGATCAACGACGCATATGCAATCCAAACATCCTCTTTCTTTCTGTGT
>SNQJ01S0177343.1:5729-24242 GCA_010110895.2 Picea sitchensis
GTTGGAAAAGGTGGGTGGCCACTGATATCCACCTGGATCAATCCTCCCTCCTTAGGAAGCAATGGTCTCCATTGTGTTGAGTTCTCGGGGGAGAGGGAAAAGCATTTGTTGGATCTACATCTTGGTGGGCTGCTTGCATTGCCGGAGATGTCGCGCTGCTTAGTTTGTGGAAGTCTATCATGAACCTGTTGAATCTAAGGCTATTCAACAAGTCAAGCTACATGAGAGGAAGGTGTGTAGAAGGAATATGTTTTCTTTGCTACAACCTTGTCAACCTGCTTCTATTTAATAAAAGGTGTAGGGGGCGAGGCTATAGTGGTTGTAGTGTCCTTTTGTTCCCCTTTTGAACATATTGTGAAGAAGATGAATTTTGCAGTATGAGATACTACCTTGCGACACTTTTTAGGTGGAACAATAGTTGGAACTACCTCTGGTATTCTATACAGATGACCCCCCAAAGTAACAATGACACTATGGGGTCGAGACTCATAAAGAGCATGGCGTCTCCACATATATGGTTGGCCCAAGAGAACATCACAGACATCCAGTGGGGAAACATCACATAATACCTCATCCTTGAAGGGTTGGATGCCGTATGACAATTGAAACTATTGGCTGACACAAAGATCTTGTCCTTGCTGAAGCCACTCGATGTTGTATGGTTGCGGGTGTGGTGTTGTCGAAAATCCCAATTGTTTGACAACCTCTACTAAGATGAGGTTTTTCTGGCTTCTTCTATCAACAATAAAATGCAGTGGTGTCCCCTTCGCCCACATATTTGAATGAAAAAGGTGCTCCCCCTCTTCGGGATCTGTTGGTTCTTTTTGTTCAATTGTTGCGGTTGTGACAATAGCAGTGGGGTCTTCGTCAATGATCTGTCCTTTACCAATATTTTTAGAATCGGATTTTGAATCAAGGTTTGGCTCCTTGTCTTTGATCTCACCCAACAATGACTATTTTGAGCGACATTCATTGGTGTTGTGCCAGGGAATTTTTTGGAAATTGTACCATTTTCTGATGTCCTTCTTTGTCTTCCCGTGACCCTTCTTTTCCTGTGTCTTGGACTGGTTTTCGGGAGACTGTTTGTTAGGGATGTCTTTGCCATACTTTGTTTGTTGCAGATTTACATATTTGAAATCCAGTTTGTTCTGGTGCTTAAATTTCTGCTCGATTTTAACAACATATCGATAAGCAACACCGAGTGATGAGATGTCTAGAAAATCCATTTCAGTATGGATGTATCTATGTAGAGCCCCACGGTATTTCAAAACCAAATGTCGCTCAAAGTCTTTGATACCCAGCTTGGTGTGCAAGGTATGGAAGGTATTGGTGAACTCCAGAACTTCTTGACCCCTCTCTTTCCGCAGTGTGGTCCATCTCATGTACTGGTCCTCATAGTGTCCAATAGGGTAATATTGTTCCTTTACCGCATCCACAAAAAAATCCCAAGTGGGATCGACCCCATATATTTCAGAATCCTCTGTGGAACTCTACTCCCAATAAGTTTCCAACCAATGTTTGAAATGGGGGAGAGATTTAAGGAGTACGAAGGTGATCTTTTCTTTGTCGAAAAATTTGTGAACAGAGAAATAACCTTCTAGCAGATTTAACCATTTTCCTAGGGATTTTGCATCTATTTGTCCTTCAAATACAAGAATATCAAAATTAACTTGTACCTTGAAAGGAGAGGTGCCTCCAAAGTGGCCTCTTGATGAATATGCGTCTGTTTCTATCGAAAAGCGTTGAAGGATGTGGGAAGCATTCACCATCATTTCGTCCCTCTGTCATGTGAGAGCTTGCTCAAGCAACAAACTGATAGGATCGTCTGCTCCATCATTTTTCTTTTCTTCCGCCATTGAGGGTTTCTTGGGTGTGCGAGAGAGATTTTCATCAAGAGAGACAAGCTCGATACCCAACTTGATATACTCATATCTCATTGGGGACATGCACTGAAAAAAAAAAAATCGATCAAGAACAACCTGCTCTGTTACCATTGATCCATATTATTTTCGGCACGAAATGAGATCGAAGATATAATAAAGAAATGCACAGAGATATCGTAGATATTCAATAATATAACATAAATGTGTCAGATATGCAACCATAAACACAGATATACAGTAATACACAATTTCTATTAATGAAAGAAATGTACAGAGACTGTAAAAATATAGAGTGAAAGACTAGCTAGAATGGTGGCAGCTTATCTCTGAGGAGAGATGTGACGGCTACTCAAATTCGCAAGAAGATGATTACAATGAGGATCTGAAGGCCTTTTTACAATAAGCAGGAATTCCAAAAACCCTAGACATCCCAAAACCTAACCCTAGGAGATGAAGCGCCAAAATTCATGTGGGCCCCATTTGGGTAAGTGAGTACATCAACTTCTTGGGGTTGTAACTTTTGCACACGATCTCCGTTTTAGGCGTGTGATAGCTCGTTGGAAAGGTATCATTGAGGAGATTAATATTGGGGGATAAATGATTTCTTTGGTTGTCATTGAGAACCTCAATCTCAAAAAACCTTCATTTGGGCCCTCAAAATGGCCTCGGATGTTACAACCTGCTAAAAATAGTAAATTGCCAAAATTGCCAGAAAACTGTTTTGAGCTAGTTGGAAATGGTGGGTGGCCATCGATATCCACCTAGATCAATGCATGTAGAGGCTAACAGATATGGATGAGTGAGCCTATTGTAATATTCATGCTTTGAAATAAGAAGAGAATCAATACCTGCTTGGTGGATGTAGCCCAATGTTTGGGTGAACCATATAAATAATGATGTTTGTTGTTTTATGTATTTGTCGCTGCATATTAGTTTTCTGATTTACAGGTACTAGAGTTAGCAAGTGGTATCAGAGCTCAGGGAGAGCGATCTAGCTGTGGAGAAATGAGTTGATGAATGAACCGTCGATCTGATGGACGAAGACAGATGCACGTTGAGCTGTCGATATGATGGAGGGAGACGGACCCATGCCTTGTTGGACATGCCCATGGGAGCACCGACTTCTGCATCAACATGGGGGTCTATGCATGGAGGGAGCGTTGATTCCTTTTTTTCTTGTTGCAGTTTTTTCTCAGATTAGAAACCCCGTCGGTCTAAGTGAGGAAGGGAACAAGAAATCACGCTGGTCTAAGTGAGGAAGGAAACGCCCACAGTTTATAAAGTATCCAAAGAAATCTTCATATGGTATTCTAGGGATAATTGACAAGATTTGATCTACCATTCAATTCTAAAAAGGAAACTTGTTTAATGTCATGGTGAGATCGCGTCCTCATCGGATACATGGGTTGCTCAGTATTTCATGAGAAGCTCCTTGTTTTTTTTTTTGTTAAGGTTTTTTAAATCTAGAGCATTATCAAAAGAAAAAAGACAGTTTTTTGGAATTTCATGGAAATCATCAATGTTCTAATCAACAACGATCTCTTTGAGATTTACTCATCGCGATCCTTTCCTCTTGTCATGTGTTACGATCGAAGAGATGGCGAGTACTTAGAGCACCAAATTTGAAATCAAGAAGTTCAATGGCAAGAACAATTTCGAGGTCTGGAAGGTTAAGATGCACGATCTGCTCATGCAACAAGGCATGGTGAAGGCGCTTTTGGGAAAATCAAAGCAATCTCCACGACCATAATAGATGAATATTGGGATGAGATCGATGCGAGAGCATTGAGTGCCATACACCTGTGTTTGGTCGATGATGTTCTATTCAACATTGTTACAGAGAAGACAACAATCGGTTTATGGACAAAGATGGAAAGTCTATATATGACGAAATAATTGACGAACAAGATCTTCCTAAAAAGGAAATTGTACTGTCTACGCATGAAGGAGTGTACGAAAATATCTAATGATTTAAATACTTTTAATACCCTCTTAGTTCAGTTGACTAGCATGGGAGTAAAATTCGATTCTGAAGACAAGGAAATGACATTATTGTGTTATTTTCTTGTGTCATGGGATCACTTTGTTACCTCTATTAGTTTCATCACAACAGAAAGTATTGAGTCTGATTTTATTGTTGGAGCATTGTTGTCTTAGGAAACAAGGGAGAAAACCAATTCATAAACATCTACATCTGAGGCGATGATGGTTGGAGGTAGACCTAAAGAAAGAGGACAGGGTCAGAGGGATTTCTCTCAGTCAATGTTGAAGGGAAAAAAGAGAAATCTCAAGTGCTGGTTTTGTGGCAAATCGGGACAACTGAAGAAGCACTGCTAGAAGAGACAACAAGCCTCCAAAGACAACCCTCCAAAAGAAATGAAGGAAGCGAACGCAACTGAAACAGGTTCAGAAATAGGTTCAGGTATGACTGATGAAGTTTTATCAATTATTATTGGTTCACATCATGATCAATAGTGTTTATTAGATTATGGTGCTTCAAATAACATGTGTCTTCATAGACACTAGTTTGTTACTTACCAGTCTATAGATGATGGAATATTTTACATGGGAAATGATATCTCGTGTAAAGTTGTGGGAATTGGTAGCATTCAAATTAAGATGTTTGATGGAACTGTTAAAATAATAATTGATGTGAGACATGTGCCTGAGCTTAGGAATAACCTAATTTCTTTGGGAGTCTTAGACACTAGAGGATATAAGAGTATTGTTCATGGTGGAGTTATGAAGGTCTACAAAGGAATCCTACTAGTTATGAAAGTGAAGAAGGTTGGTAACTTGTTTCCGTTAGAAGGAAGAATTGAGTCAGATCATGCGACAAGGGCATCTGATAACGATAATGATTCTATTCGACTATGGAATCAATGGTTGGGCCATATGAGAGAAAAAGGATTAAAGGTATTAACTGATTTCAAGTTACTTCCTAGTATAAAGTCTTTAAAGTTGGATTGATGCAATAATTGTATTTATGGAAAACATAATAGGCAGATATTTAAAACAGGAAGACACACCAATGAAGGAATCCTTTATTATATCCATTTTGATGTTTGGGGACCATCCCCTACTGTTTCATATGGAGGATCATCATATTTTGTTACTTTTATAGATGATTTCTCTAGGAAGGTGTGGATCTATATGTTAAAGAGTAAAGCTGATGTATTTACAATTTTCAAGAAGTTTAGAGATTTAGTGGAAAAGAACACTGGTAGGTCCATTAAATGTTTAAGAACTGATAATGGAGGTGAATTTACGTCAATGGAATTTGAGAACTATTGCAAGGAGTTTGGGATTTATAGGCATAAAACCACTGCCTATACTCCTTGGAAAATTGGAGTTGTTGAATGCATGAACATGACTCTTCTAGAGAGAGCAAGGAGTATGCTTAGTAACACCAATTTGCAATAGGAACTTTGGGCATAAGAAATAACTACAACTTGTTATTTGGTGAATTGATCATCATCAATAACAATAGAATGCAAGATTCCTGAAGAGGTATGGAAAGGTCACCCTTGTAATTATTCTAATCTTACAGTTTTTGGTTGTGAAGCCTATGCTTTAATTTCGAAACACCAACATTCTAAACTAGATCCAAAATAAAAAAGGCTTATCTTTGTTGGATATGGTGATGGTATTAAGGGGTAAAGGCTATGAGATCCTACTGCCCACAAGATCACCATTAAAAGAGATGTAATATTTGATGAATCATCTCTCATCAAATCATATGTAGATGTTCAAATGAAACATGAAGAAGTACCTAAGTATCAACAGATTCAATTTGAAACCAGTTCAAATACAGATGAAAGTGAACATGAACAAGTTTCTGAAGATGTTCATGAACAGTTTCCTGCAGAGGAAGACATGGTTGATGATAACAATCAACAACATGTAGATGAGCCACAAACTTCCCTAAGGATATCTACATGGGTCATAAATCCTCCAAGAAGGTATGATGATTTTGTTTCATCTGTTTCTTTGAGTACTAATGATGATGAAACTTCGTGCTATCAGGAAGCTATGAAGGGTTCTAACAATGATAAATGGAAATAAGCAATGAAGGATGAAATGAAGTCATTAGAAAGGAACACCACATGGGACCTGGTAGAAATTCCAAGAGACAGAAACACTGTAGGTTGCAAGTGGGTCTACAAGATGAAGAAGGGTGTTGATGATAAGGTGGAAAGGTACAAATCAAGGTTGGTTAAGAAAGGATATTCTCAGAAAGAAGGTATTGACTTTCATGAGATTTTTTCACCAGTTGTTAAAATCATTTCAATTTGAAGTATGTTAGCATTGGTTGCATTACTTGATTTGGAGTTGGAGCAAATAGATGTTAAGACTTCTTTCTTACATGGAGATTTTGATGAGGAGATCTACATGGAACGACCTGAAGGGTTCTTTTAGAATCACAGCAAGAAATTTGTTTGCAGGCTCAAGAAATCATTGTATAGTCTAAAGCAGTCGCCCAGACAATGGTACAAGAAATTTGACTCTTTCATAATGAGCCAGAATTATACAAGGAATGAGTATGATCATTTTGTTTACTTTAAGAAACTGAATAATGACGTATTCATTATTTCAGTATTGTATGTTGACGATATTCTTTTAGAAAGCAAAATCATAACTGATATTAACAGGTTAAAGGCTCAAATGGCTAGGACATTTGATATGAAATATCTAGTAGCAACAAAGCATATTTTGGGCATGGAGATATTCAGAAATAGGAGGAATGGTAAGCTTTGGTTGTCACAATAGAAGTATGTCAAGAAAATTCTTTTGAGGTTTGGTATGAACAATGTGAAACCAATTTCTGTACCTTTCGCTTCCCATTTTAAGCTTTCTTCAAGTTTATGTCCTAGTACAAAAGAAGAAAATGAATATATGTCTCAAATACCATATGCTAATGCAATAGGAAGTTTAATGTATGCGATGGTTAGTAAAATACCAAACATTTCACATGCAGTTGAGGTTGTCAGTAGATATTTGGAAAATCTAGGTAAAGAGAACTAGGCAGCAGTGAAATGGATGCTTCAGTATTTGAAGGGCACAAGTGATTACTGTATCACCTATAACGGTGGTCGTGAGTTTGTATGTGGATATGTTGATTCTGATTTTGTAGGTGACTTGGACAAAGTGAGGTCAACTTTAGGATATGCCTTTACTCTTGCAGGTGGAACTATTAGTTGGATGTCAAAGCTATAGAGTATTGTTGCTTTGTCCATTATAGAAGCCGAATACATAGCTTCTTCACATGATTGAAAAGAGGCAGTTTGGTTAAAAGTTTTGTTTGGTGAGTTTGGAAGGATGCAGGACAAAGTAAAGCTACTTTGTGATAGTCAAAGTGCTATTCACTTGGCGAAGAATACAACCTACCATAGTAAAACTAAACATATTCCTATTAAGTACCATTTTGTAAGACAGGTCACTGATGAAGGTGGAGTTTCTCTTGAAAAGGTTCATACAAAAGAGAACTGCGTAGACATGTTCACAAAACCAATACTATTAGAGAAGCTATGATGGTGCTTGGCTTCTCTTGGCTTGCAGAAAAGGTGATGAACAAAGAAGGAGCAAGGTATTAGGTTAATTGTTGTCAAGGTGGAGATTGTTATACGGTGACAACATATTCCTCCTATTTCTCAGCGTTAGTTGTAACTGCGCAACCAAGAATATGAGTGCATTAATTGAGTTAGTTTCTTGTGTAAATGGATATTAATCTGTGTATGCTCATAGAGGCTGAGAGAGATGGATGGGTGAGCCTGTTGTAATATTCATTCTTTGAAAGAATAAGAGAACTGATACCTTCTTGGTGGACGTAGCCCAATGGTTGGGTGAACCATGTAAATAATGGTGTTTGTTTTTTTTATGTATTTTCCGTTGCATATTAGTTTTCTAATTTATAGGTTCTAGAGTTAACATTTATGATTCGAGCCTTAGAGTGTCCCCACAATCCTCAAGAAGTAGAATAGTGTCCATTGTGTACAATATATGATCTCTTGCGGGAAATATGATAGAAGGTGAAGAAACATAGAAATATGATAAGTAATTTGAATAGAGACATGGGTACCAACTACCATGTTCCTAAATGTTTAATCAGAATATATTTAGATATCAGTAAATCCTACTGTCAAGCGATGACTAGGTGATTGAGAATTGGTTTGGATGCAATAGAGTTTATAAAAAAAATCTCTCTAGAAACATTAATAAACCTAGAGGTATAAATTGCCTTTGGATACAATTACCATTTCAGTGAAGCACAATGGGTAGTTTCATAAATGGGCTTCACAAACAAACAAGTATAAACATGTACAACACAATCTTTTGTAAAGTGTTAGAAATAGTTTTCAGTCTCTCTATAAATTGCCTTTGGATACAATTACCATTTCAGTGAAGCAAAATGGGTAGTTTCATAAATGGGCTTCACAAACAAACAAGTATAAACATATACAACACAATCTTTTGTAAAGTGTTGGAAATAGTTTTGAGTCCCTCCAATAGAAATAGAGATATATTTTCGGTTTATAAGTTTAGTTTTTTGAGTGAGGGAAGGGGAATATTTTTTAATCTCAATAAATTAAATTTAAAAATAAATAATAAATAAAATAAAATAGATTAATATAAATTTATTTTAATTTTAATTTTAATTTTTAAGTATATATATTTTTAATATAAATTTCAAATTAAAGTAAATTTACATTAATAAATATTTAATCTAACTAATTTTTTTATTAAAATTATCTCAAAATTAAAGGCAATACTAATTGGGATTGTATAGAGAATTAAATGAAACACACACTAATATAGGGGAGAGCACAAACCCAACTACTAGTAATGAATCAAATAGTGGAATACTATGGAACACAAATTGAATAGAATGATGGTAGCTTATCTCTGAAGAGATAAAGACTAAGATTACACTCATTTACAAAAACCTAATACAAGAGGTTGAAAGGATGGCCTTTTAACATAAATAAATAACCCTAGAGGCCCAAAACTCTAAACCTAGGAGGAGAAGTGCTAAAAGGTATTTTTGGGCATTAGTTTCTACATCAACTTTCTAGAAACATAATTTTCGCATACACTCTCCATTTGACACACATAGTAGCTCGTTGGAAAGATCTAACCGAGGACAACCACATAATAGTCTGGCCTAGCATTTTCAAAAGTAATTAGCAAATATAGGTCTGCATCACTTGTCTAAAAACATCGTTAAGGGCCTCAAAATGGTCTCGAAAGTTTAGGAGCCAAAAAATCATTTAACCAAATTGCCCAGATGGATAACCATGTTGAGTCAGTGGAAGAGGTGGGTGGCCATTGATATCTACTTGGATAAGTCCTCCCACCTTAGGATGCCATTTTCCCCATTACATCAAGTTTTCATAGTATATGGGGAAACTTCTACTGAATCTGAATCTACATGAACCATTTTCCTTGCTAAAGAAGTTTTCCTACTTTAACAACCCAATAGAGTTGTATACTTTTCTAGCAGATGCTCTTCATTTTGGTGTCCATGATCCAATCCACTGTAGCCTTCTCAAGGAATATAAGATTGATTTTTGTAGGAGCCAATTTCTCAACCACCTCCAATGTGTCCAACAAAGGTGGGAAATATGGTCAAAGTATCTCCACATTAAATACTGGGTGTAAGCCAAGGAAAGGAGGAATACTCAATTCAAAATAATTTTCACCCACGAAATTTGTGATGGTGTAAGGTCCATATTGAAATGATCTGAGCTCCCTATGGGGACCTGAGAGGTGTTTCCATTTGCAAATGAAACCATACCTTCTCAGCAACTTGAAACTTGTGTGGAACATAATGTTGGCCATATCACTTATTGTACTTGGCATTGGCCTTCTGCAATATATCATGAACTTGTTGTTGGAGGTGCTGACACATTCAACAAATTTGGTTGATCTATCTGCCTTAGTATGAGTGTGGGATGACTCTGTCAGTGAAGATGGAATGGGTAGAGCTACATCAATGGGGGCCAATGGTTAGAACCCAAAGTCTTATCACATAAGGTTTTCAAGGGCCGTCGGTGTGTGTCAATATACCCGAGTCTGTGTCCTTGCCCTGTTTTTCTCTCTTTCGCATGCCATGTCTTTAGTCTTTCCCTTTCAGTTGGCAAAGCTATTTTTTGTTTTCCCTTTCTATTTGAGCACTCATATCCTTTGCCTCTATCACTGATCCTTATGTCTTCCCAAGCCCCCAACCAGTCATCTAAGTCTTCATTATCATAGGTCGCAACACTCCAAGTGATATGTTCCATACTTGAATCAAGAAAATAGGTGAGTTCAGCTTCCAACGACTGGGATTCGAGGAGTAGTTCAAATCAGCAGTTCGCGGGTGTTCAGAATTCGAAAGTAGCTTGAATTTTAGCACTGGGGGTAAAGCCCAAGATCAAAGGTCGATAAATTTTTTGATCTAGGTCGTAGATCTCATTGGGAGATATCAACGATGGAAAATACTCATGGGGATCGAGAATTTGAAATGTTGTTAAATTTGTTCGTCAAAGGTTTGAACTCCTGAAACCCAAAATCAGAAGGAGCCATCCGATTCAGAGGGATGTGTGGCACAAAATCCAAGGATTCATGGTTTCGCAAATTGGAGGTTTTAGCACTGAGTGGCTGAAAACTGGGGTTTTCTAGGAGACAATCGTGGTCATCAAATTCAAATTAAGTCCGATTGTTGATCTGAATGAGGCTATTTCGCAAGTTCGGACTTCAAAATATTTAAAATCAAGTGGAGTGAAGAGTCTCGAAAGATGAAATCCTGAGGTTCCTTTGGATATAAGTGCCAAGTTATGACCTGAGGTCACATGAAGGATGGAGAAATGAAAAGGAGTTGCGCAAAAGTCCTAAAGCACCCATATTGGTCACATAAAAAAATCATCATGGCCTCAAGACGTCGAGATGGACTCTCAGAAGTTGTGGGCAGCGTTTGAGCATTCATGAGTGTTAAGCCTCATCCTAATCTTGATGAAGGTAGTTTTTGAAGATGGGGGTGGCAGTTGATACCTCGTCTCACCCCATAAATGGAAAACATGCAGAGAGTGGTCATGAAGGCAGATTGTCAATCTGAAGCTTCCTTATGGACAAATTTTCCTTTAAAGCACATAACTGCGTCTAGCTTGCATCTGACAGGAGGAGGCTTGCACAATCTGATAGGCACCGACCAAAAATTCTAATGCAGTGGTCTGATCACACTCCTGGTGGTTGCAACATTTATGAGTATATATAGGCAGTTTTAGTATTTTGTTAGGGTCGATGGTTGAGCAGTGCTCTTGTATTGTAAACTTTTGATGAATCTTTTGGTTCTCTGGTTATGTATTTTGATCTACGACTTCTTGTTTAATGAAAGTAAGCTTATTTTTCATCCTATTTTCCTCTAATACTAAAGTGTCCATGATTGAAGGATTCACATGGCTTGTTTTGACTGTATTGTAATGTATGTTTGATTGCAGTGTTATTATTTACGTTCCTTAGTTTCCTGAAGTTTTGAATCCAAGAGGATGTTGTATTTGAATCTTTTCTTTCTTAGTTTGTTGGAAGACCTGATGTCTATGTCATACCTCTACACTATCCTCACTAAAATATTCCCTCTATTCACCCTTACTCCAACTTACCGACTGAAGTTAATTAAGACCTCACCTGCATGTGCATACTAGTCCAATTTTCCGAGTTAAAATGATATCATCTTGAGTCTGTGCCCATTTGACCTCTTTAAAACCAACCTGTGACATAAAAATCTGATGGGTACTGGGCTTAGCTCCAACACAATCTAGAGGTGACTTCTAGTGTTGACATTTATGGCACCATTTCTGGGGAATGAATTGAAGACATTTCCCTGGGATAGAATGACAAAGAGCTTCTGATTCTGAAGGTGCATCAAATATCAAAACCATTGAAGATTTCACTTGCACCGGGTGACTCCACTGTGTCGACTCCATTATTTCAGTTGTGGCTGCCTCTAGCACACCCAAAGTTTACCCAAAGAATTTTTCTCGAGAAGGCTTTTAGAAACTTCTTTCTCAGCCTGAAGGTTCCTTGGGAGATTGACAATGATCAGATTTTTTCTTTGATGGTGAACTAAGACCAGACACATTCATACTGCATATCATTCACCCGATGACTCCATGATTAAAGGATCCAGTGGTGACTCCACTGTTTTGAAATGGAAAGAATCTTGGGTCAGAGGTTTTATCCTTTTAATTTCTCCTTTGTTCTTGGTTTTCCTAATGTCGTTCCTACTATGGATGAATGGGGTGAGTTTTTTCCCATATTTAGAGAGCGTAAAGAGGACAACCCTGTAGAGCATCTCCGTGAGTTTCATGAACTCATGGATCAATGGGAGATACATGATGAGGATGTATTATTAAATATGTTCATGTTCTCATTAGTAGGATATGTGTGTGAATGGTATCACTCCTTACCCCCTTCTAGCATATCCTCCCTGAGAGAATTTCATGCAACTTTCAGTAGGCATTGTCAAAATTTTTATTCTTCTAAGTTAATTTGTCATAATTGTTGTGAATAATATAAAGACTGTTTTCAAGGTATGAATGTTTCAAATGAAATATGCGAGGATCAAAGATATGAGGATGAAAGTTGTGAGGAGGACGGGTATACCTCAGATGAGTTGGTGAAGCTGGTACAATCACTTTTTACAAAAATATAAAAATTGGAGTTAGGTCGTGCTTGCTTCTCTTATGAAGGAGATGCAGAGGATATTCTAGTCCTAGGAGTAGATGTTCTTGGCAATCCTGCTCATGATGGTGAGTTTTAGGATTGTATAGCCATAGAGGCAACATATTCTTCCCCTAATGCACCTACTGTCTAATATTTAAATGAAGAAATAGTCATGTATTTAGATGAAGAGCATCAGATCCCTGCATCATATTTTGATGACTCGGGGAGCATCCAACCTGTGTATGAAATCTATGAATCAGATTATGAGATGGATATGAAGGATTTCTAGGAGAATTCAACAAATCCTTCTCCTTTATACATTAAGGAAAAGAATTTTGTGGAAATCAACCATCTTGGGCCTGCAAAAGGCCAAGAGCAGAGCTTTCCCATGGGTCCTATTTATGAATATTATGACTCTGACCCTTGGGAGAGCCATGAAGAAGAAGAGGGAGATCCAAATGAGTATTTTATATCTTGCCCTAAGCATGTGAGTGAGAAACCATCACCTGGGATCAGTCAGCCTGCATCATCTGTTCACTCACCTGTTCTTTCTAGAGACATTCAACCGTGTGTGAACTACTGTAGGATAGAGCATGTTATTTGCCACCAGTCCAATGGATTTTGTCACTCATTCTATGAAACTGTAGGGGAATATATGGATTTTATTTTCCTCGATGATTTGAAGGCTCCAAGTCTTGTCCCACCATTTCCATCTGGAGGAAAGATGAAGGATGTAATCATTCTACTGTCATGGTTGCATTATCTGTTATCAGTCACTGACAGAGTAAAAGAGATTCCAGTTAGGAAGTTACTTGAATGGCTATGGTGGAAGTTATCTTTCACCTAGCACTGTGTAAAAAATAATTAGTCTAGGAGTGTACATAAATAAGATCCTTCTGGAGCCCATGTATTTTCTTTTGTTTAGAGTAATTATCAGCGTGTAATCCTCAGCTGGATGTTTTTTGAGCATGACTCCATAACCCAATAGTTAAGGAATTGGGACTACTTGTTCTTGGCGGCTCATAGGGAGCATTCCATCCCCTATGGAGCCAAACATTATCACATAAGGTTGTAAAGGGCCATAGGTATGTGTCGATATACCCGAGTCTATGTCCTTGCCCTATTTTTCTCTCTTTCGCAGGCCATGTCTTTAGTCTTTCCCTTTCAGTCGACAAAGTTGTTTTTTATTTTCCCTTTCTATTTGAGCACTCATCTCCTTTGCCTATGTCACTGATCCTTATGTATTTCCAAGCCCCCAGCTAATTGTCTAAGTCTTCATTATCACAGGATGTAGAGCTCAGAGTGATCCATTCAAGAATCAAATCAAGCAAATAGGTAAGTTCAACTTCCAACGGCTGGGATTCCAAGAGAAGTTTAGATCAACGATTAACAGGTGTTTGGAATCAGAAAGTTTCCTGAAGTTTAGTGCTGAGGGTAAATCCTGAGATCAAAGGTTGAGCAAATTTTTGATCTGGGTCATATATCTCATTGGGAGAGATCAACGATGGAAAATAATTGTGGGGATTGGGAGTTCAAAATGTTGTTAAAGTTGTTCATCAAAGGTCTGAACTCCCAAAACCCTAAATCAACAAGAGTCATACGATTTAGAGGGATGCGTGGAACTAGATACAAGCATTCATGGTTTCACGAATCAGAGGTTTTAGCATTGAGCAACTGGAGATTGGGGTTTTCGAGGAAGCAATCGTGGTCGTTAAATTCAAAGCAAGTCTGATCGTTGATCTAAATAAGTCTATTTCGCAAGTTCGTAGGTCAAAATATTTAAAATCAAGTGGAGTGAAGACTCCCAAAATACGAAATCCCAAAGTGCCTTTGGATATAAGCACCAAGTTATGACCTGAGGTCGCATGCAGGATGGAGAAATGAAAAGGAGTTGTGCCAAAGGCTGAAAGCGCCCATATTGGTGACAAAAATATTAGCATGGCCTTGAGATGTTGATATTGACTCTCAGAAGTCGTGGGAACCATCTGAGCATTCATGAGTGTCAGGCCTTGTCCTAATCTCGATGAAGTTATTTATTGAAGATGGGGGTGGCAATTGAGACCTTGTCTCACCCCATAAATGGAAAACAAGTAGAGAGCGGTCGTGAAGAAAGACTGTCAATCTAAAGCTTCCTTATGGACATATTTTCTTATAAATCACATAACTATGTCTGGATCACATCTGACAGGAGGAGGCTCGCACAACATGACAGAGAAGACGCTAACTAAAAACATTAATGCAGTGGTCTGATCACACTCCTGGTGGTTGCAACATTTCTGAGTATATATAGGCAGTTTTAGTATTTTGTTAGTGTCGATGGTTGAGTAGTGCTCTCGTATTGTAAACTTGTGATGAAGCTTTTGGTTCTCTGGTTATGTATTTTGATGTGAGACTTCTTGTTTAATGAAAGTCAGCTTCTTTTTCATCCTATTTTCCTCTAATACTGAAGTGTCCATGATTGAAGGATTCACATGGATTGTTTTGAATGTATTGTAATGTATGTTTGATTGTAGTGTTGTTATTTACATTATTCAGTTTCCTAATGTTTTGAATCCAAAAGGATCTTGTATTTGACAATTTTCCTCCTTAGGCTGCTGGAAGACCTAATGTCTATGACAGACATCTACACTCTCCTCACCAAAGTCTTCCCTCTATTCACCCTTACTCCAACTTACTGACTGAAGTTAATTAAGACCTCACCTGCATGTGCATACCAGTCCAGTTTTCTGAGTTAAAATGATATCATCTTGAGTCTGTGCCCATTTGACCTCTTTAAATCCAACTTGTGACATAAAACTCTGATGGATACTGGGATTACCTCCAACGCAATCTGGAGGTGACTTCTAGTGATAACACCAAGCATACCTAAAAAGGGTTATGACTAATAAAGCTATGGAGGGCTCTTTTATAGCTATGTTGAACTTATGGAAGGCTCTCATCCCATGTATGTGGATGCTTGGAATTGTACATGCACATGATATGCACAATCATCATGTTGACCAATTTTGTTTTCTCATGTATTTGGGGGTGAAAGGAAATAGATTTGGTTAACTTGGTGTCCATCAAAGACCATTGACTGGACTAGAAGGTACTAAGGAAATTTCTATCCCTATCTGAAATAATGGTCTTTGGTAGCCCAAAATGAACCCAAACATGCTCAAACAAGATCCTAGCAATGGACTCAACTATGATACTGTTTTTATATGGTACCAAAATGACCATCTTAGATAACCGATAGACAACCACAAAGACACAATTATGAACATGTCTGGTGGAGAAAAAACCTAACATGTAATCCATGGAGACTGACTCCTAGGGCTTGTCGAGGATAGGGAGAAGAGTGTACATGCCTTGCTTCTTGATGGATGGTTTAATGATGGCACATGAAATGCACAACCTGATATACTAGTTGATGTCTTGTCGAAGCTTTAGCTAGTAGAAATACTTATGAAGTACTACTACTATATTTTCCACACCGAAGTACCTTTCCACTCAACTATAATGTGCCTCCCAAATTATATTTGGACACTCACTTGAAGAAACATCAATATGGTCCAAATAGTATAAGAGCACATCTTGGAGGTGGAAGTTCGAGACTTGTTTTACTACACTCAATGTTTGATACGTAGTAGTGAAGTCAGAGTCACTATTGTATAATTGTGGCTACTTGGAGGTCTCGTGCCCATAGGAGTTAAGAACTATGGTTTGTGCCACAACTACCTGGGCTGAGTAAGGCAGTCTACAACATGGTTGGTGTTTCCCTTCTTGTACTTAATATTCAAGTGTAATTTTTGCAAGTATGTAGACCACTTTTGATGGAATTCATTCTGCAAATTTACTTGTGTCTACATGAAATTTGAATTGTAGAGGCTTGTGATCAGTGTGAATGATCATTTATTTTCCCATAATATAATGCTTCTATTGTCGACATGCCTGCACAATGGAGTACATCTCCTTGTCTTAGGTGGGATATCTGCGGGCAACCTTAGATAGAATCTCACTACGATAGGCCATTGAATGTCCCTACTAAGTGAAAAATGCACCGATAGCACAGTTAGATGTATCTCTCTCAATCTCAAATGGTTGTTGTAGGTATGGCAACATGAGGACTGGTGCAAATAAGAGGTGGTGTTTCAGATCTTGGAATTATTTCTGATGTGATTTAGACCAGGAAAACCTAGATTTAACTACAACTTTGGTCACTTGAATTAGGGGCCAAGCGATGTGAGAGAACCCCAACATGAACCTATGATAGAAATTGGTGGCACCTAAGAAACTATGGAGCTCTGTTAGAGTTGTTAGGTATGACCAATCATGAATGACTTGGATATTGGTTGTGTCCACATGCACCCCATGTTCATCCACGATTTATCCCAAGTATTGAATTATATGCATGTCAAATGAGCATTTCTCCATATTGGCATATAACTTATGTTGTCAAAAGGCACTCAGGACCTACTAAATGTGTTGCAATTTTTTTTCCCAAATCAAATTGAAGATGAGGATGCCATCCAAATACACAACCACAAAATATTTTGTGAATGGCTACAATATATCATCTATCATTCTCATGAATGTCACTGGAGCATTAGTCAAGCCAAAAGGTATGAAGAACCACTCAAAATGTCCTTCTTTAAATTTGAAGGATGTCTTCCATACATCCACTTTTTCTATTGAAACCTAGTGGTAGCCTGACTTCATATCAATCTTACTATTTAGAGCTTAGCACAGTTGAGTTGATCAAGAAGATTTTCAATCCGGGGAAATGGGTATCGTTTCTTGACAATGATTTTCTTATGGGCTTTGTAATCAATAGAAAGTCACCATGTCCCATCCTTCTTATGTATATGGCACCATTAGGTAGGTCATAACCATGTATCAATTCAATGGAATGCTTGCCCTGATAGTGCAGAGGCACCCCTATAGGTGAGTAAAATATGTCTCTATATTCCTATACCACCTTTTCCACCTACTTCTGTTGTGTAGAGAGACCATATGTTGAAGTTGTGTAGGTTGCGGTAATATTTCACTCACCTTCTGACTGAACCATGAAAATGAAAAAAATTGTAGTCTGAGATATTTACCTTTTGGCACTATTTTGTTGAGATCAATGAAATTGCAGTAGTCAGAACTGCATCTGGTACCCTGTAGGATTGACCTCCTAGAGTGATAATGACACTACGAGGACATGACTCATAAAGAACATGGCGGTTCCACATACAAGGTTGTCCTAAAAATACATCACAAACTTCAAGTGGGGAAACATCACGTAGTACCTCATCCTTGAAGGGATTGATAACGTAGGATAGGTGGCATTGTTGGCTGATGTGAAAGTCTCATCCTTGGCTGAACCAACTGATGGTGTGTGGTTGTGGGTGTGGAATTGTCAACAAATTTAGTATTTTGATAACCTCAAGTGAGATCAATTTCTTTTGACTTCTGCTATCAATAATGAAATGTAGCGGGGTACCTTTCACCCACATCTGAGAATGGAAGAGGTTCTCTCCCTCCTCAAGCTCCTCTGAATTTTCTAGTTGGATATTTGCAGTTGGGATAGTAGCACTGGGTTCTAAATCGATAATGGTTTTTCAATTATATCATGTTCTAAATCAAAATCCAAGTCAGGGTCTAACTCTTTTTCTTTAAGCTCGACCAACAATGACTATTTCAAGTGACATTCAGCAGTGCTATGCCAGAGGCTCTTATGGAACTCACACCACTTCCTAGTGACCTTATTCAACATATTATTACCCTTGTTTGCCTATTGTTATCAGACTAATCGGTAAGTGCGGACACAAAATGACCTCCCTAACTTCCACAGGAAGATAGAACAAAACAAGACAGAATACAAACTCCACTTTATACTTCATTGTCATATAAACTAGTTTAGAGAGGTACAAATGACATAAATTTTAAATGACGCTTGATC